>JAIGNY010000483.1:927500-945000 GCA_020152595.1 Chiridota heheva
GTTGTCTTTGACGTTCGGGTTTTTCCTCTAATTCACTATTTTGTTATTCGATTTAAAACCCACATCTAAAATCAATCAAAGCAAACAATTTTTATGATTATTTGCACATCTGTTATGCTGCAGCTCAGCAAAGAATTAAGCAGATTTCAAGTATAGCTGAGGAAGGAAACTTCGATGACACCAGGTCTAGAACCTCACTCACTGTCCTCTTCGGGCCATGTATCCCACAAGGCTGCAGTGTACTCTCCCTAACGTATCCTGTTTCTGGCAATGAACGTGTCCGGCTTTAATCCAAGAATTCACCCTAGCTCCTCTCTTTCCCTTCACTACTGTTCTTCTCTATGTCGTTCTTGGGGGTCCTACTTTCCTTCTCCCATCTGGCTTCCGTGGCAATGCTGTCATACAGTGGCTGTCCTCTTTCATTCTTAATACAAGCCAAATCCACCACCACTTCTCTTTTTGACTTCGTTGCTAATTCTCCTTTGCTTAGTAAATCTCAATAATTCATCATTTGAAACAACATATGGCCACCTGATCTTCAACATTTTTCTCATGCAGTTGGACATTAAGGTATCCAATTCCTTATTATCAGTCTCAATGGTCTTCCACGTCTCACAACCGTTATAAGAGTACTGACTTAACAATAGAGTTAAATAATCAGATCTTTGTTTTGACTGAATATATATTGGAGCTCCATATCTTCTTTAATTTCATGAAAATGTTCTCGCTTTAGAAATTCTGTTAACAATATCTTCTCTACCACCACCATGTATGTTTACAGTTGCTTCAAGATACTTGTAAGTATGTATCTATTTTAAATGTCCATTATTTATTTGCATTTTGTCACAGCATCTAGTATTTACTTTCATGAGTTCAGTCTTATTCTTATTTCTTCTTAACCCAGTTTGTGCAGCATACTGGTTCAGCCTTCTTTGTTTTGTTTGCATACTGATAGGTGGAGGAGGTTAGAACGATGTCATCTGCAAAATCGAGGTCTTCTAACCTGACAATAATCTCCATCTTATTCCATTACTATTGGCTTCAGTTGTCTTATGCATCACCCAGTCCACTATCATTAGAAAAATAAAACCACATATTACATCGCCTTGTTTGACTGCCGTCTTAACATGAAACCATTCTGACACCACCCCTTCATCTATTACAGCACATTCATTGCCTTTATAAAGTATTTTAACCATTGTGATGATTTTCTGTGGGATACCATAAGCTACCATTATTTCCCAAAGGCTCTTCCTGTGTACTGAGTCAAACGCTTTTCCGAAGTCAACAAAAGTAATATAGAGAGAGGGTTGACTGCCATTCCACGACTTGTTCTCATGTGTTGCGAAGTATGAACATTGTTTGGTAGTGTTCCCTGCTCCTCTGAACCCTGCTTTTTCAACTCTCAGCTTGCTGTCAACTCCGTTTCTGATTTCATCGATCAAAACTCTCCCGAACACTTTGCTAGGCACTGATGTTAAGGTAATACCTCTCCAATTGTCACAGTTGGTAATATCACCCTTTTTTGGGACTTTCACAATCAGCCCTGTTTCCAAGATGTTAGTATTATTTCTGTGTCCTATATTGCCTTGAATAAATCATAGAGAGCCATTCTTCCGTTATATGGGTATCCGCTTTTAGCAGTTCTGTTGTAATATCATCCTTACCAGCATTCTTGTTATTCTTACACTTCTTCATTGCATCCTTTGGAACCTAAAAAGGTGTTTTTAATGTTTAACCCTTACAACCTTAAATCTGATCTTCAACTTCTTTTGGAAGATACCAGAATCCATCCAATACTGGTAAATTTTTTCGAGGAACAAAAAGTTTTAGAGTATTTCAATTTGGTAACACTTATGTAAAACATAATAAAGTTATTAGTAAAATAAGTACTCAGACCCCACACACAGTCTCAAAACGATCAATTGAGTAAAATAATAATGGAAAATTAACAAGGTTTATACCAAAAAGAAAATATAATCTTCGGTCAAGTTCAAGGTTGTGTGAAGATTTTTAGATTAGACCCCGTAAACTTCTTTGCCAAACACCTGTTTTAAAAATCAATTTTGCATCAATTTAATTTTCATTGGTAAAGGGAATGTTCTGGCCCCTCCCATGCAGCAAACTGTTGTCGAAACTTACTTGTATTCGTGCTTCGGGAAGATCGATCTTCTGAGCAAGTCGTTCACGGGCAAAGACATCGGGGTAATGTGTTCTTTCAAACTCTAGAGTAAAAAAAGAAACAAGTTTTAAAATGAGTGTCATTTTATAAAACAAACAAAACGCGTAAAAACAAATGGAAGCTTCGAGTATCAGTCTACATCAGATCGGTTGAATCTGTGTAAAACTCGAGACTGCCATGCACAAATCGGCTGCGTCAGTCATCTACGTACACACCGCACCCAACTACAGGCCCGTCGTGGGTAGCATTGGTCAGCATTGCTTGCGATAGATAAACATCATCATCATGTCTAACTTGTGGACATCAGAACCTGCAACTCCTTTTTAACTCCTCTTAAACTATCGACGTAAGACCAAATTTTACTTTTTCGTCATGATCTTCCATAGGCCTGTGCTGTTAGAGAGAGGGTAGCTGCAAAACTCCACGGGGATGCGGTGCTTTCAAATCAAGGACATTAATTCAATCTTTGGACAGCTTTTAAGATTCAAATTTGATTGTTCGAAGGGGCATCTTATAAGCTGTCAACAAGGTTGGGAGTTTCTTTGTATTACTGGCAGTAACCCTTGTTTATTTCGAGATATAAAACATTTTAAAAACAAGGACAAAAAAAAAAAAAAACTTTAAAGATGCTATTACATGTTTGTCACTAATTCAGTACTTGCAGGGTAGGTGGGGATGCCTCTACATGACTACTTCGTACTCCGAAATCATCAAAAGAAACACAAAACGTTCTTTACACGAATGCTCGGAAATTGTTTTTGCGAGATGTTCATTTTCCACAACCATCAAGGTTACCAATCAATAAACAATTTCTCGCTAAAGCAATGGATTTACCTCCTTTTTCCTTAAGCAGATCGTCCGAGTTAATATTTTGCCTGGTTCAATAAATTCCAAACAACATGCACATTCAATCCACCCAGTGTCATGTCTCAACCACGTAATTAAGCACAAAAATGCTTGAAGGGGATTTGAGAATTTCAACACCCAGCGGAAATTGTCTTTCGCAACCATTCTTGCCTAAGACGCGGCATCTTGTCTCCTTTTGGAATGTTTTTATCGAACCATTTCCATTCTCTTCCCGTCCACCTGGTCTATTATGTTTCTGTTTTTGTTTTACTTTGCTTAAGTCACGCGCGCCTTTCACGCCTAAAGCGCGTTGTCCTTGACACGCGTGCCCTGTTCTCATTTCTCCTCAATTCCTTCAGTTTTGGAGGGAAAGCTCAGTCGCGGAGTAATTTCATTCCAAAGCGTTTAAGACTTACAGCTATGCAAGGTGGGAATAAAAGCCTCCGGGTTTTTCTTTTCCACGTGAGCGAGTACATTGCAACGTCAGAGTGGCTTCTTGTCTTCATCTTCCTAAAACAGTCATCTTAGACCAACGAAAACCGACGTTGAAGAAGGAAAATCAGATTATTCTCGCAGATCCCATGTTTATATAAACAAAGAAGGTTCCCAAGCACTCATTGTAACTCAGAGATAGCTGGAACATGAGCTGTGAGCATTTTATATGACATAAATAATAATACTTTGGCATTGACCCAGTTTTGTGAAATGGACTGAAGGGATTTAATATTTTCATTTCTTGCTTCTTAATCGAAAATATTGACCGAGCTTCTTATTTGAAGACGACGGGTACTTATTTTTCTTGCGATAAAATGTTTTGCTATTAACATGAATGAGGTTCATCTGAACTCTTGTGTCACGTGATGGTATTAAGCCATGTGGAACGCGGTATTTTTCATCAAACTGGTATCCATCCTCTAAATGTTAAGTTCCTCGATAAATCAAGTAATTGTGATAAAATTTCTTATCACCAATTTAAGCCTCAATCAAGGTGCCTTGCTCATACATTTACAACGATTTATTCATCACACATAACCACAATACTCCATTTACTTTGCCAACTAATTTCACGCATATCTTGGTTAATTTGACATGCTTCGCAGCTAGTTTCGTCAAATAACAGTTAAAATGCATTTAAAGATATCTTTTGTACCTCAGCGTGTTAATGCACTTTATCCACGCCGATAGTCCCTGCTGGAATTTACTACTCTAAACCGCTACAGCGATGACACACATAGTCATGAGTAGATAAACCTGTTAAAATCCATCATCAACTTGTTACAAAAGTCGGCAAAAAACAATTGGTCTAGAGCTCGCAGTGGTGAGACGTGCCTGTCGTTCTGAGACCAAGATCTAGAGCCGGGAGGAACATCTAACACTTCTAAGCACTAAAATGCGCGGTGAACCGTGACACCACTAAAATGCGCGGTGAACCGTTGCATCGATCACATGTTTATCATCTTTACCGCAACATCTTGGCCGTAGGGTTGTTACAAGTGCGACGAGCCGTTGCGTTGTATTACATATCACTGAGGCCTATATCGTAAGGAAAACCCCTACACCATGACATCAGTCGGTGACTTTTGGAATGATGTGATTCATCAATGGGTGAAACGAAGCGAAGGTTATTAAGATGAATTACGAATGGAAGATTTATTTAAAAATTCAGAGTTTCTGAGGAATCATCTTTTTTTCTTTTTCAAAATAGATCATGATTGATAATTTGATATACAATGAACATGAATATGCTTATTTTCGTCTGTTACACCTAATAACTTTCAAATAAATGAAAAGAAATAAATCAACATTTGTCAGTTTCATTTCGGTTAATAGCTCCATGGTTTTATCTAGTAAGTCTTAGAGTTAAATTAATGATAGTTTGACACGCGGCCTATGAAAGGTTTAGATGCAGAAATATTAAAGGATTAGTTCAATGGTCAAACATGTCCATCTTATATGAAAGAGGACTTCAAAAGTAACAAAATGGTGAAGAGAGCATTCAAAATCTTATTCCGTTATAAGGGGATATTAAGTCTGAAGTTTGGTATCATTTGTGTAGAAACGACTGAAATCAGACTAGTTGTGATGTCACAGCCTCAGATTTCTCAAAATCTTTATGTATTTTAAACAAAGTTTATTAAACTTTTTCACTATTTAAATCATTTTTTCTCAAACTTTCTTCAGGTGGTATATTATAAATACCATTCCTAGATTCAGTTTTACTACATTTTTGACATATCCCATGCTTTTTAAACTACAAAATCGCAGGACAAAATGTCATAGAATACATAAAGACTTTGAGGAATCTGAGGCTATGACATCACAACTAGTCTGATTTCAGTCGTTTCTACACAAATGATACCAAACTTTAAATTTGAATATCTTCTTAACGGAATAAGATTTTGCAATGCTTTCTTCACCATTTTGTTTCTTTTGAAGTCCTCTTTCATATAAGATGGGCATGCTTGACCACTGAACTAATCCTTTAAATCAATGTTTACTTTATCGTGGAATTTTAAGGTGTGGATGTTACGTCCCCGAACCTTGTTGTGAATCTCTTTTAAAGAAATAAACTACATATTTAACCCGACTCGTAATGTCACCTCACCATAATTATAACATGCATGATAACGAAAGTATAATTTTATATCAATTTTTCAAACATTAACTCGAATTTTCAACATTGACTCACATTTTCATCATCATCACACACTATTAACAAACCTTTATTAAGCGCATATCAGTGTGTTAATGGGATGGAGAGGTGTGGGTGGCACGTCATACAGGCCGTAATTATAATATTAACTAGCAATTAATCAAATGTACGCTTATGCATCAATATGGGATTATATTTCGTTTCGGAGAACAAAATGACAATAAAGAAATTTGATGATGAAATTTGCACCAATCTTAACGATATTTTTCAGTTTTAAACACCTAAGCCGAAGGTATCAGCACTGCTTGCAACACTGTCCTTGTATAGTGATTTCCTTGATTTGGAAGTCGAAGAATGACGACCTTTATGCCATATGTGTATGTCGTTCCTTGTGCATTTTGTCCTTTATAAATACATTTTACCCTCAGAAGTACTTCTCGTGTCAAGAAAATGCCTTGATCCACCACCAGTAAACTTAAAGCAGAATTCAAGCAAGTGAAATAAACTGGTGAAGAAACCATTCAAAAATCTTACTCCGTTTGGGAGATATTTAAGTTTTAAGTTTGGGATCTTTTGTATAAAAATTAATAAAATCAGGAAAGTTGTGACGTCATAAACTCAGATTCATCAATTCCATATTACCCCAAGAAATTAAAGCAAGTGAAACAAACTGTTGAAGAGACCATTCAAAAATCTTACTCCGTTAAGGAGATATTAAAGTTTTAAATTTGGGATCATTTTGTATAGAAACAATTAAATCATAAAAAGTTGTGACGTCATTACCTCAGATTCAAGTCTTTACTGTCATATGTTTAAGTCGTCCGTTGTAAATGTTGTCCTTTATAAATCCATTTTACCCTAGGAAGTACTTAGAGGGATTCTCATCTCATTGAAATGGCTTGATCAATTCCCAGTAAACCCGATACATACTAGTTACGTCACTGCCGCTGTGGTAATTAGTTGGCTTGTAAGTAAGTGTGAGGATATTTCGACCAATCAGAAACTTTAGATTGTATTTTATCTCCACGGTAACACGATAACTGGCCTTTAAATAACCACGATCATCTTACCAGGGAGAAACCAAGGATGGCGTCTCTGGTATGAATAATCACTTCCATGAGATGGGCAGAAAGGAAAGAAAAAGTATATATTGCCCCACTAACAGGGAGGTTTTGACAATTTTGGAGCGAACTATTCTCTCCCTAATAGGATACGGTTATGCTTAGGCTTAAAAAGTTCCCTGTATGTTGGGCAATATATCACTTTCCGGGCAGAAAGTCAAGGAAGAATCCTTAGCCTAATCATCTTCATGAGACGATTTTCTCCATTTCGTAACACACGATATAACATCCTCACCTTGCATTGCAAGAAATATTTCTTTAATAATGTGTCATTAGCATGCCGTTTTAGGGCAATAAAGGGTTAGTTTAGTGGTCAAGCAAGTTCATCTTATGTGAAAGATGACTTAAAAAAGAAAAAAAGAAAAAAAGAAACAAGATGGCAATATACGAAGTTGCTGACCTTATCGCCTCTGCCACATAAAATGTGTAAAATGATCAATGCATTTCCAGGAAACATGACGTAAAATATATGTCATATCATTTACTTCACCTCTGACGTTTGACCTTTTAATGATATTATGTGCGAGACAACACTACGTCACCTTCCACCAACCCACCTAGCAACATTACCTACTAAGTGCCAATTACGGTACCCAATATCACTACTGGTTTTCCATAGAAGAGTGAATCAAAATGTACTATTTTAATCAATTATTTGACCGATGACCTTTGACCTTTAAGCGACGTGTTACGTCTTTCCCGAGACAACCTTTCATCATCCTTCATCATCCCACCATGTAACAACTTAATTGTAATTGCGATATTTACCTAAAAAGCAACCAAAGAAAATTACCAATTTAAAATCAATTATTTGACCATTGACCCTTAAGTGACATGTAACATCTTTTTTGAGACACAACTTTACATCATCCTTCATCTACCCACGAAGTAACAACCCAATTGCAATCACATCTTTTTTCTCCATAAAATGCGACCGACCAAAATGTACCATATCAAATTAACTATTTGACTTCTTGACCTTTAAAAAACAAATCCCATCTTGGAAGGTACATAACCCTACATCAGCTTCCATCAACTCACCAAGTGACAACCCAATATCACTTATGGTTATCCCAGGAAGTGCAACACAAATTTACCATTTTTAAATCAATTATTTGACCTCCGACCTTCAAATGACATATCCTATAATGAGCGGGACATAACTTCACATCACCGTTCACCAACCCACAAAGTAACAAACTCTGGACCCCAACCCATCGAGGATCAATTTAATAGCAATTCCATTTTCCCAACGAAATGCCGCACAAGATTTGCCCTATTATTTGACCTCTGACCAATGACCCTTAAGCGACATGTCACAACTCTTCAGAGACACAACTTTATATTAAATCCTCCATTAACCCACCAAGTAACAGCCCAATTGAACTTACGGTTTTTCCATTACACGCTATCGACCAAAATTTACCATTTTAAATTAAGTATTTGATCTCTGACCTGTGACCTTTAAGTGACATGTTCCATTTTGTGCAGGATACACCCTTGCATAACCTTCCACAAACCCACCACGTCCCAACCGAATTTCAACGGTTATCCCAGGATGCGCAACGCAAAATTAACCATTTTCAATCAATTATTTGACCTCTGACCTTTGGCGTGGCAGGTACATGACCCAACTTGTGCGGGATACAAGTTCACAGCACCATACACACTCCCACCAAGTTTCAACATGATAGCTTGTACGGTTTTCCCCTGTACACGCGACACAATTTTGTGTGCGCTCACCCACGCGCACACACCCACACATCCACCCACCCAGTTGTCTAATCAATATTTAGCATAATTATTTAGCAAAATTATTCAGATACTAGAAAATTTCAATCAATTTTCTTTAATATATTAACAATTGTTATGAATCTGATAATGAGGGCGCTAACCTCCCATAGTAGAATTACCACACCAGTCACTTCTACACAGATAAGACAGAACTTGCATATCTTCTTAACCGATTAAGATTTTATGAATGATTTGTTCACCATTTTGTTTTTCTTAAAGTGATTTTTCATATAAGATGAACTTACTTGACCACTGAACTAATCTTTTAATGAAATATTCCTATGGAATTTCATTTCAATATATTTAATAGAAGACAAAACAAAACAGATTGGTGAAAAAACCGAGGTTAATATCTTAATTCCTACAAGGAGTTTCAATTTTAATTATTTTTTTTTGTCTGCGTAAAAGATATCGTTGGTCTGATTCCCAAGTCATTATGTCATCACAGCACGTCTGTGCTATTCTGTATGTTTTTCTATGAAAATTAATTATTCTTAATTTTTTTCTCTACACGATTGGGAACAATTGTTTCTTTAAAAATTATTAAGAATAATAGAGTAGAATAGAATTAACAATGTTTTCCAATCTGTTCTCGTAACTTATATTTGAATTATGAAAAATTGTCTATTTATTTATATATAAAAAATAGTACAGGAAGTGCTGTGATGACATTACAAGGATGCCCTAGACTCAGTACATAAGTAATTTTTATGCGGGCAAAACATATCTTAAAAGTTCAATAACTTCTTCTATGAATAAGATAAGATATCAAGATATCATTTTTACCAATCTGTTTCTTGAAATTTTCTTTATCAGATACATAGAGATGTAATTCCATAGGAATATTCCTTTAACAATATATTACTATCATGACGCTCTGGGACAAAAATAATCTGGTTCATCTTGCATGAAAGAGTTCTTGATGGTTTTTTTTACTATTTTCTTTCTTTGTTATGTCCTCTTCAACTTACATATTAACTAGCTTGACCAATGAATTAATCCCTCAAAATGTTAACAGTTATAATTTAGATACAGATGATGATAACATGGTGATGATGACGACGATGAAATTGATGCCGAAGACGATGATAAATAACCGATAGATATATTTTTGGAAATCATGATAATGTTAATAGAGAAGAAAGTAGGAACAGGAGAACTTTACCTTTCTCTAATTCTTCAATCTGTTGAGCGGTGAATGAGGTCCGGTTTCTCTGCAGCTTTCGTTTCAAACGTAAACGCGCCTGCGCCTCATCGTTATCCTCCTCGACCTTTGGTTCCGGGTCATCTGTGTAGGTTGAAGTAACATACATTTAATCGGATTACGGATTTAACTTTTCCTCTAGCAGGTGTTTAGCCAAATGATAAATATGAATTGGAATTCGATTTCGTTCGCCAAAATATATCTCTAATGTCTTTCTTTAGATATATATTCCACTTGGCGTCAAAAGATTCAGATTTACCAAGGTTTCGGAAGGTTGTATAAACTGTTGCCTTAATGCTGAAAAGAAAGTTTGTCAAGGTTTCTTAACACTCTAGAAAGGCGTTAAATGTCATAACGTCTCTTCATGGGATATGTCTTCATATATGACAACACAACGCAAGGTGCTGTCGGTCAGGAGAAATGTGTTCTTATATGACAACACAACGCAAGGTGTTGATGGTCAGGAGAAATGTGTACATATATGACAACACAACCAGTCTTCGTGCTCTTGTTGTTTCTCAACACTAAACATGCGAGCAGGATTAAAAATAGCGTGACTAAACTTTTGAGAAAGTTTATTTCCACATCGAACTTTTGAATGACCAATCAATCCACGACAGAAACCATATTACAGTGAAGATTCAACAGCTCGTGGAAGGAGGTCCTTATAGCACAACAGTAAGCAATGTTGCGCTACAATGGATACCAAAACAGAGTTAGTCTGAACTTTTCTTTAAATACTTCTTACATTCCCAAAATTTATCCCAATTACAAAAATCTTTGGCGTGGAATGCTTGAATAAGAAACGATGATAATCGAAGTCTAAGCAGAAACACAGTACCGTCATTTTGGGGGAATTCTCTTTGAGATGTTGGATCTTGATTTAAAACTTTCAGAATTTCATCGTTTATAACTAGAGCTGTGCAAATCAGATTAACAACTGACTTACAACAGGAAAGAAAAATTCCAAACTTTTGTTTTACGATTATACTGTTATCTTGGTTGTCTGGTAATGGATAGATTACGGTTCGCAGCAATAACCAAACGTGTAAGGATGATCAAACAGATATGCATAAATAGGTTATCACTTATTACTATTACGCTTATCAGTGACAGTTGGTTTACAGATGAAAAGCAATCGAATTTGTACTTTCAAATCTAGCTTCTAACTCCTGATAGACCCAGGGCTTGACGCATTCGAAAATAAACAGCTGATTTGTTCAAAGACTCATTATCATCGATGAATTGATCCAAACTAGATACATCGATATAAACGTGTTCCTCACATGATTACTCCAATCAATCAATTGAATAGAACTAAAAAAAATAACTTTGAAAAACTTTTCAACATCAGAAACACAACGATGTCCAATTGTTAAGTGCGTATTCAGATCACGTTGCTGTTTACTCATTAACTTACGAAATCAGAATATGTTCAAAAATTGAAGGTTAAGAAGAAACGCTTTGTTGTAAATAGAGCAAGTTTAAAGTGAATCCGACAACACTCAGACACTGGGAAACGTTTTCCCTTAATTTTGTTACAGGCAGTAATCTACCTCACTACCAATCCCAAACGTTCCTCAGCGATGAATCTTACTTAACGATGTTATTTCTAAACAATCTGTACCTGCTGAAATCAATTTGGCTGTCATCGTTCAACTATTCCATGTTTTTTGGAAATATTAGACCCTACTTACAAACTCATTAGTTTAAGACCGAACCTATTGTAGTTTTGTATGCCTTCTGCTTAAAATGCCTTCATATATTTTTCTGACAGTTTGAATGGTCTGTAAAGAATTTGCAAAGGAATTCAATTAAACCACCATTGTCAGCTTGAAATTAGACTTAATTCATATAAAATTTATACAAACATCATAATTCATTATACGCCTTAAGAAGCAAGAAGTTATTTTATTTACTTACGTTTTTCGGCAGGTGGTTTTAATGAATAGCCCTTTTGTCCTTACAAAACGACTTTTGGGGGTTTCAGAATAGATTAACAGCTATCTTAGTAGAATTTGACATTAATATTAACGGTGAGGTTAGCAAACCCTATCGCTAAATCCCTACAATATCAATAGAATTGTATAACCTGCGTGTTTTTTGCCATTCGCCCCTTAGGCTTGTACATGATATCAAAGATCGTTACCGCCTTCTGAATACTAAGTGTAAATAAATAGTATACCCTTTTCAATCCCTTTCCATGTGAGGGTGAATATTCCAGTATAAGATCCCTTTAAAGTGAAGAAACAACAATACGACCATTACAAGGGAGCTGAACACTATAACATATTCCTTCTTGTCTTATGGCAAAATATCCTTATTGTCTGTTTACAGAAAAGCTACTTGAAAAAAGAAAAAAAATCTGTACTCCACCATATATCACACATCAACGTCAATAATATCTCCGCTCAACATCTTAGTGTCTTTAATATGTTTAAGACTCACTTTTAGGACTATTGACAAAAGGCAAAATTATCAAGATCTTATTATCATGTATTCCAAATATTGTAAATCATCCAAGTAACAAATATCATACAAGAATGTGTTAAAATTTGATATTTTCAAAGCATCTTTTATAGGCCTAGTTATTCAACGCATTGTGCAAATGTATGGTGTTTTAATATGTGACGTTCAATTTTGTTATGCAAGTCCGTTTTTATAAATCATCTCTCATATCATTCTGAAGGACGGTGAATAGTTTTTCAAGGAATATTCCTATATGTTTTCGTAAGCTTTCGTAAGAAACATAAAAATATTAGAAACAATTTAGTACAAAAATCATGTTGATATGTTATTCCTACCAGGAAATATTCAAATTTTAAGGTTCACAAAAATTCCAATAAACGAATAAGAAAAGGCGTCACAGCAACACATTATCCCACAAAGTTTATGTACTTCATTAAAATCTATCATCTTTTTTTTTAAAGTCAAACCTGTAAAAAACATATATTGATGAAAGTTAGGTATTTATATGCATTGCCAAATATACCCTACTTCAGTTACTTTTGGAAAAATATTTTTAATCGTACAAAAACAACCAATTAACGTTCAAAGAAATATATAAACATTTGCAATAGAATTGTCACTATGGCATCATCAAACACGAATTCATCATACTGTACAAAAACTTTAAAATGCAATTGGGAAATCTTTAAAAATGCATATTTCTTGAACGAAAAATGATATTAACCTGATTTTTGTACCAAATTGGCTCTAAATGTATGCTCTTTCAAATAAAACTACAAAAAACCATGGGAATATTACAAAAACCATGGGAATATTACAAAAACCATGGGAATATTACAAAAAAACCATGGGAATATTACAAAAAAGCTTCATTGCCCAGTAAATATCAGTGAGTTAAACAACACTTTCTTAAGTTATAAATAACTTTATAGATATATTCTTTTCAGAATATGACATCAAACTGCATTTGGCATCTTCACCGTTCAATATCCGTTCCTAATTTTGATCAGGCATAACTTAGAAGCTGATTCTATTTTTCTGTAAAAGATTTTCCATAATGTCTACTCTTTTTTTCTCTTTATATCTTGCCACGGATTTTCTGAGTGATCGTGTAACGTTCCCTCAACCCTGTGCGGTAACGTTAAAGGAATGATTAAACCCCACAATTTCACAAGAAGACATTGAGAGTATTAAGTTAATGGCGCCTTTGAAAAATTAGGTCTACAAATGTAAAGTAGCAGAAAATTGTCACTTTCGAATAGATTTTAATGAGTACATTTGGTATATTTTTACGGTTTCAGATAATTTTAAACCAAGTGCTAATGTTGGCAATGCGTGAAACATTTGTAGTGAAACTGTTGTATAGAAACGACTCGTATAGTTTTAATCATAACAGATTTACTAATGAAAATTTTGTTTTATATCCTCACTTTGTAAATTTGTCTTAATTTGTCATTTAAAAAGTGCTCTTTGTTTTCATCGCATGGTGGAATTTCCCCAGCGTAAAGAAATTAAAGAAAATGTAAAATTTTCTTGAATTCTTAAATTGTATTGTCCGTCCACTGGAGATGAATGAATAAACCACCTTACATCTTTAATATTGTTCATCTCTCGAAGCTGACATAAAACATATTTTAGCTTCAATAAAATAACATATACCCTTAGTACCTAACCCAAATATTAATAAGTATAACGTGGCTGTTATCCAGGGAGTGCACCACAGGCGATAGCAATATTGAAAATATGACAAGAACAAATTCCCTCTTTTCCCGCCCTTTTCTAGAAGCAGACAGAGTGAAAAGGAAATCAGAAAAGACAGGCAAAATTAAAATACACGCCATGATATTTCCTGACTTAAATCATTCCTTACGATAAAATAATTAAAACTTTATAGGCTTTGTCAAAGGATGCCGGTAGGCAAATACTATGACTTGCAATTGTTTTATTAAATATATTCTAAATGAACTGATTTTAGAGGATATTTCAATGACTTATTTTGAGTTGATTATTCGGTTGTTCAGTTTAAAAGGTAGCCAGAAGTGTTTCACTCCCGCAAAGATAAAAAAAAAAAAAAATGACTTTCGTCTTATTGCAGTCTTTTATCTTTTATTTCAAGTGTTATGTCATTTTGTAGAGTTGTGAAGCAGTTGTGGTCATCTTCTAAACTGATAAAAGAGCTTTTATACCCACAAGCATTACCAGTTGATTTAGTTGTCTTTAAAAATAAAACCCAGTTCTTGGGTTTTATAAACCATATCCGATAGACCGGACTTTCGACAAGGTTTTAAATGTTTAAAGGATTAGTTCAGTGGTAAAGCAAGTTCATTTTATTTCTAGAGAGCACTTGGTGAAGAAAGCATTCACAAATCTTATTTCATTAATGGAATATTCAAGTTCAAAGTTCTGTTTTATCTGTGTAGAAATGAGGGGTGTAGTAAGTCTACTATGGAAGGTAGGCACCCACATCCTCACATTATTAACATTTGTTAGTGTAATTTAAAGAAAATATATTGCAACTTTTTTATTATTGAATTATTTTTCTTTGAAGTTTCTTCAGGTGTTTGATTATAATTACCCACACTAGATTATGTTTTACTACTTTCCTGCCATATCCCATGGTTTTTAGAAACAAAATCGCAGGACAAAATATTATAAAATACATAAAGCCTTTGTTTGAGGAATCCGAGGCTAATTTCAGTCGTTTCGACACAAATGATACCAAATTTTAAACTTCAATATCTGTTTAACGAAATAAGATTTTTGAATGCTTTCTTCACCATCTTGTTTCTTTTGAATATGTACTTGCTTGACCCCTGCATGAACTATCCTCTAAGCGAGGAGAAGGGATCTATACAGACTGCTTGCAGAATAACCGTGGCTTCATGGGTGAATTTGAGAGTATTGCGTTCACATGTTCTTTGGGTCTAAAAATAAGAACATGATTCTTTACCCACATTGTTTACAGGTAAGAAACGATTTGCACAGAAGACCATGGTTACATCCTCCGGCTGACACCCCGTCGCCTCCCGAACACTCTGCTGGTCAACACCCGTCCCCTCTGCTGGTCAATATCCCGTCCCCTCCCGAACACTCTGCTGTTCACCACCCATCCCCTTTGCTGGCCGACACCCTGTCCACTCCCCAACACTCTACTGGTCAACACCCCGTCCTCTCCTGGGTTGGGGTTGGGAAGTGTGGCCTATGGTTCATGCCCTATCCGATGATACATTCACGCTCTACAACTTCATTTAAGATACCGGTAAGCTCGAAGTTTCGAATCATGAAGTTATGTCACGAGGGGATTAAGATTCCCCAGTTACTATCGAACCATTGTGGATAGACCAAACAGTAGACTACAAAAACATTAACAGCTCGGTATTTGGTGCCAAACTGGCGAACGATTGCTCATATTTCCCTTTTTATTATTTTCTACTAACGACTTTGCTTCTATCCAGTCGCGTTCGAAAGATTATTTCCGCTGGTATGAGCTCGAAAAGGCAGTTACCGCCTATGTAAAGAAAGAGGCGAGTACTACACATCCAGCTAAAATGAAATGAATATACTCGGGTCTGTGCCAGCGTAATTTCTGCAATTCCATTCCGCCTCACAAACTTTTCATACGTAAGTCGGCTTTTGAACGAAAAAGTAATGTGGAAAATGTATGTACAATTTTCCCCTTCTTCTTCGATCTGGCTATTTTATTTTCTCATTGCGAAAGGAAAGTGTGAGGCTTTTTTAAGTTGAAATGCAAAAACAAACATTCAGGGCTAAGAAAAGGGTATTAGTGATAAGCGGTGTGTTGGTCTGGAAAGATTGTGAAATTGGTGGAAAAAGATGAATTATGTTTGACGTACGGATCATGCAGGAGAGTAATTACTGCCGTTAAGGCGAGAGACAGAAAAATGTTCTTATTTCAGGCTTAACACTGACCTGAGATATGAACTTTTTCTGTTTTCACTCTTTATCCTAATTCACGGAATGATCTGAAATATTATTTTCTTTTCATCTTACGCTCCAGGTTTTTTCTTTTAAAAGTAATCTGGAGCCTGATCATCCGAAAAAATCATTAAAGTAAACCAAAGATGGATAAAATACGAATATATAGCTTGGTTAATCGAACAAACAATAGAATTATGAGTTAATTGTCTTCAGAAGGTTTGAGAATGTCGTTGGAATCACGTTGCATCATGATCATATATTATACCTTCAATTACGCAAGGGATATATGAAATCCTCATTATACATGCACAGTTTATTTCCCATTATGCCGACTTTCGTTAACATGCTTATGTTCATGTTTAGTTCAGTTGCTTTCAAACATCTGTGGGGTATAGGTAACATGAGTTTAAACATTTTCATGCCTTGTGTCCAATTGTCCATTTTTTCCTGTTTGCCTAATTTCTTTCTGTTTAGCCTATCTTTCATTCATGAGCTTTTTTACCTCAGAAGTAGTTTATTTCCTTAAATTTTCTACATTTCCATCTCTTTAAGTTTCTGTTTGTTTACACCCTATGCATAAACAATAAAAGCTACATAAACAAACGTCACAATACACGGTCACAATACAGGGTTCACATGTTTACAATACATGGTCACATGTTTACAATACATGGTCACATGTTTACAATACACGGTCACATGTTCACAATACATGGTCACATGTTCACAATACAGGGTCACAATACAGGTTCTCACAATACATGGTCACATGCTCTCACAATACATGGTCACATGCTCTCACAATACATGGTCACATGTTCACAATACATGGTCACATGTTCACAATACATGGTCACATGTTCACAATACATGGTCACATGTTCACAATACATGGTCACATGTTCTCACAATACATGGTCACATGTTCACAATACATGGTCACATGTTCACAATACATGGTCACATGTTCACAATACATGGTCACATGTTCACAATACATGGTCACATGTTCACAATACATGGTCACATGTTCACAATACATGGTCACATGTCACAATACATGGTCACATGTTCACACTAATACATGGTCACATGTTCACACTAATACATGGTCACATGTTCACAATACATGGTCACAATACATGGTCTTCACTGCATCTTTGTTTGTCCTTTACGAGTTGATTGCCAACTTTTCGTCTCCCATACCCAATGTATATACTTTTATATCATATGTATATGCAACTTAAGTTCATTTTCTTTTCCCATTTAAATTTCTTCTGTGTGTTCTGTAT
>JAIGNY010000483.1:952500-972500 GCA_020152595.1 Chiridota heheva
TGCTTGATAACATTTTTTTATACGCTCGGTGCCATATTGTACGTGAATTGTGCAGACGGCCAAGAATCCCCCAGTATTTGATTGGTCGATATGATTCCCCAGTATACGATTGGTCCATTATGGACACGTGAATCTCGGCCATATAACATTATTTAAATAAGTTTTCCGGAAACTGTCGATGCAGATTTAAAAAGGTCTATAGGCATATATCTATATCTTTTTTCACTCTGCGGCAACTTACCGCAGTAATTCCTACCATGAGTAGTTTTCTTCAGTGTTACATGATCGTGATAACAAAATAAAAAGCAAACAATTTTACTCTAATTTCAGATTTATTTTGTCATTACTAGAAGTCAGGAACATCCCCAGATGTCAGTCATCGATTTTCAAGAGCTTTTCTCAAATATAGAGGCCGCCATGTTTAGGCATGGCGGGGATTTGCTATACCTGCAGGGTATGGTAACTATTTAGCCAGTAGGTACTTAGTAAGAAACCTTGTCGGTAGCACCAAAATAATTCAGTATAATTCCGTTGGCGAAAAATCGGGAAACCCTTGCTAAATGGCTGACCACACCTATTTGAAGGGCTGCCATATTTCAAAACACAGACCTATTCGAAGGGCTGCCATGTTTCAAAACAGAAATGTCAAGATATTGCATTTGACCGTATTTGGAGGTTTTCATTAAAAACATATTTTTGTCCTCAAAATCAGTTTATTTCATCGATAATTTACAGCTTTTCTAATTTTAAGATGATGATATTTTTACACTTCTTAAAGTGAGTAATTTATTTAGCAAACGCTGCCCTTTCATAGGCCTCCATTGGTCTTCCGTGACTTTGAAGGTCACGTGAGCGCAGGCGATCTTAGCCACGTATGTCTCACCCAACCCATTTTCTCGCGCCAAAAGGCGGGAACGAATATCTTTTAGGACTTCGATTTTGCCTTGGCAACAGGAACTGACAGCGCATTAACAAGCAACAAAACTTACAAACAATGTTTATTTAAGAATAAAACAAGCATTAGAAATTGATTAAAACAAAATTGAAATCAATCGTTGCACCTGTAGGAGAACGCTGCATACGGTATGATCTAATGCATTCACACTTCATTAGTTCCATACGGTGAAATGATGGAAAATATATCGGTCATTTTTATTTCACTCTCTACGGAAAATTTCAGTGCTTTTTTTAATGTTATTTTCTGACAAATCTTACTGTTTTAAAGGAATATTCCGGGTTTTTTTTTTTTTTTTTTTTTTTTTTTTTTTAGTAACCTTTCGTGAGAACGAGAATTTTTTTTAGAAACAATTAGGTACAAAAATCATGTTGATATCTTATACCTACCAGGAGATATTCAAATTTTAAGGTTCACAAAAAATGCCAGTAAACGAATAGAAAAAGGCTCACACATTCTTCCAACAAAGTTGATGTATTTCATTTAAATCTTATCATGTTTTTTTATTTTTTATTAGCAGAACCTGCTAGAAAAGTAAATTGATGCAAGTTAGGTATTTATTTATATACATTGCTAAATATACCCTACTTCAATAACTTTTGGAAAATTGTTTCTAATCATATATAAACAACTAATTAACGTTCAAAGAAATACATAAACATTTGCAATGGAATTGTCTCTATAACACCATCAAACACGAATGCATCATACTGCACAAAAACCTTAAAATGCAATTGGAAAATCTTTAAAAATGCATATCTCCTGAACGGAATATGATATTAACCTGATTTTTGTATCAAATTGGCTCTAAAGGTATGTTCTTTCAAATAACATTTTACAAAAAAACCAAAATTAACATTTTTTTTAAAGAAGTTTAGAGAGTTTATGGCGAACATTGGGAATGAAGTTCGGAGTACAACTAATCTTAAATCATTTGTATATATATATATAGTCTAAGTGCCGCGCATAAAGGTTGGATGTTTTTATTTCAAAACATGTTTTCGAAATTTATCTACGTTAGATGAATTATATTTGCATGTAGGCCTACTTGAGATTACTTCACTGACTTTGTTTTTATATATATATATATATATATATATATATATATATATATATATATATATATATATATATATATATATATATATATATATATATATATATATATATATATATATATATATATATATATATATATATATATATATATATATATACTCTTGATCGAACTCACGCAAAAAAATAATTAAAATTGTTTACAGAAAGAAGTCTCTAGGAAGACCAGTCTCTTTGAAAGGCTCTCAACAGCTTTTATTTTCAAAATGGATTTCTATTGCAAAAATGGACTGGAATGAAACCTTCAAATTACCATTTTACTCCTTTTTCGGTACTTCAAAAAACTCTGTACCAGAATAGCTGACAAAATTCTTGTTTGCTATTCCGGTACATAGTTTATAAAGTAACTAAAAAGGAGTATAATGGTATTGTGAAGGTTTTATTCCAGTCCATATTGACAATAGAAATCCATTTTGAAAATAGAAGCTGTTTCTTTTATTTATAGTGAGTTAGGAATACATTTTCAATAATTGAAATAAAAAAGTTCTAAATAATATTTCGGGATAAAACGTGCCGTCAAAAAAGTCATGCCGTCCATCAATCGTTTACAGGTATAAACCGCTGTTTGCCTTTTAGGATATATAAACGAAATGTGGCAACGCTTTTGACCACCATATACCCCGTAGCGTCGGTGATCAAGCACACATTGATCACTTGTCCCGTAGTGCCGGTGATCACGCACATTACGTGTAACAATGCGCGCGTGAATTTTGGCAACGCATATTTGCTGTCCGATTATCGACACACCTGATTGAACAATTTTGTCTGTGTACCATTTTTTTTTAAATTCATATTTCGCTTACGTCAGGGACAAAAGTAAATACGGAAGTAAATTCTCCAGTCACACAGGATGGGAGTACAAAAGTCGCCCGGCGGTGTACGAGGTTATACCCGTTCACCAAACTTACATGTGTACATCATGTTACACCTTCAGTAAAATAGATCGAGAAAGTACTTGCACTTCAGATTGACAAGATTATAACCGTATAAATTGTTCAACCTACCGTTCTAATGACACCTATGCTAACTATGTTGAATGTATTGCCCAATTAGGAGTCTCACTTCACTCGATTTAGTACCGTGAATGAGCCCATCGTAGCATATGGAAATCCTTTAGCATGCACAGATGGACAAACACCGCCCTTTTCTATTTCTACGTCAAGTTCAATTATAGACACAATTGAGGGATCAGAAAACCAAACACAAGGATGCTACGTGTGATAATTGGCAAGGTACGAAAATACCACTAGAACGTACTCATAAAAGAGCCTCATGTCAGCGCCCTCTAAATTCCTCAAAAGAAAAGAGTTGCAAATTACTAACGAAGGCACTTATTTCGTCTCTTGACTGAGAATGCTTGAATGCAAATATAGGTGAAGTGTGGGTAATTCATTTGGCAGAATGCACTTCATTTCTCCGTTCATTCACGCCAGTGACCCCAACATGGAGTTCAAAATGAACAAATATCACACTCGTCGATTACCGTTATGTTTTGATAGGTTAGTCGATTGAAAAAAATACATATCTTTTATTCAGGTCCAGTAACCAGAACCGAATTAAATGATCGAATTGTGAAGTCTAAATTCCAGGTCATTTACACTGCGAGTTATTACACTTGGTGCGCTTGCGCTGTAAGAATGAATGTTTGTGATTGGTTGTTTGGTCATTAAAGGTCTCTAGACAAGAAACAACTTCACCTGAATTGAATTCTATCAGAGGTTATGAGGATATTAAGTGTTCCAATTACCATATCAAAAGTCCGCCATATTTAATATTTGTCTTAAACTTTCCAGTCTGAATATAAAATATTAGGGGAATTAAAGGAGCACTAGACCGAAAAGTGAGGGTGCTCGTGTTTGCGAATTTCACAGATATGTTATCCACAACAGATCGATCAAATTCATGCCTCCATAGCACACAGACGACGTGATGGCAAAGGTCACTTGAATATTCATATTAACCAGAAAATGTCTATGCCGTTACGTGCTAGATGAGCATTTAACCCCTAAAAATACGGCCTCACTTTTCGGTCTATGCTTTCTTTAATGAGCAAACCTTTCTTTTTCTGTCCGTGGATTTAAATTATGAATTGTTATAGTCTCCTAAGATTTCAGGATCGAAATAAAGATTTCTTCTAACTTCAAAAAATAATAATTAATGAATCAATAAACGAGGCCGTTAATCGGGCAGGAGTGACGTCACTGGAACCAGAGATTTGTTCTTATTGGTAACATTTCCCTGTTTGGACTAATTGTTTTTGAGTTGCCGTTGGTTGTCACAGTAAGATTATCTTCGGCAGATTTTATTCCAGTGATATCTTAAATGAAAATCGTTATTGTAGCAAAATTTCATATTATCAGAATCGCTTGAAAATGTGCTGTTTGCAGGTTTTTAAAAATCAAGATAACATTTTTTTTACATTTTTTTTTTTGTGCAAATCGGTGATCAGTTCGATTCGTACTCCCTAACAGGACATACTTTACTGAAGTAACCCACAATGCATCTATCGGTACAAATCGGGAATGTCACTTCTGATCTGATTTCTGTCAATTTTGAAGAGTTTCATCATCTTACAGGATAAGGTCAGGGGTCATGCAAGTCTTATATGAAAGAGGACTTCGAAAGAAACAAAATGGTGAAGAAAGCATTGAAAAATCTTATTCAATTAAAGAGATATTTAGGTTTAAAATTTGGTAGACTAGTTGTGATGTAATAGCCTCAGATTCCTCAAAGTTTTTATGTATTCTATCATGTTTTGTCCTGCGATTTTGTGGCTTACAAACCATGGGATATGTCAAAAACGTAGTAAAACTGAATCTAGGAAGGGTATTTATAATATACCACCTGAAGTAAGTTTGAAGAAAAATAAATGAAATAGAAAAAAAATTAATACACTTTTTTTTAAATACATAAAGACTTTGAGGAATCTGAGGCTGTCTGATTTCAGTCGTTTCTACAGAAGTGATACCAAACTTTAAACTTGAATATCTCCTTAACGGAATAATATTTTTGAATGTTTCATTCACCATTTTGTTTCTTTTGAAGTCCTCTTTCATATAAAATGATTATGCTTGACCACTGAATTAATACTTCAACGGAATATGATTTTTTAATGCTGTCTTCACCCATTTTGTTTCTTTTAAAGTCCTCTTTCATTTAAGATGAACATGCTTGACCACTGAACTAATCCTTTAACGGAATAGGATTTTTAAATACTTTCTTCATCAGTTTCTTTCGTTTATCATCCTCTATAGAATAAGAAGAACAAACATGGATACTAAGCTTATCCTTCACATGTCTCGGTGGAAGGAAGACTAGGCGAACATCTCTATTTGTCTCTTTCACACTTATGATCGTTGATTATCCTTAAGAACCTACATAGCGGAAAATCTTTGCTAGATGGTTGCCGATTTAAGTTCATGAAAAATGCATGAATTAAATGACAATACAAAAATTAATGAGTCAAATTGAACGCTTAAGTTAATATATATTCCACCTTTTTTTTCTCAGGATAAAAATTTGAAGTATTCACACAAGTTTTTATTTTCAATTACGTACCAAAGATGAAAAATTCACCAAAGCAATTACTCTAGCAGCGGCGAATGCCGTGACTAAACTCCACCGCTTTCGATTATCCGATTATTTCAGCCGAGTGCACTTTCTCTTCCGAAAAATCAAGAAAATTTTCAGCTTTCTGTCGGATTTGTCTAATCGAGTATCGTGACCTTGAAAGTGCGCGGATCAAAAATAAAATGACCACTTAGGATGGAAAGCCACTTGATTGTCTGGCTGAGGATGAAATTTGAAGCTCTTGACAAAAAGAACGCACCTCAATTTGTTTTGGCCGCTGTGATTCACTTATGAATAAATGAAATAATTTCATAGTGTTGGTTTATATGTGGCGCTGAAGCTGAATGTGGGAAGTATTTTTTGTTATATCCCCTCCCCTTCCCCCCACCCCCCCCTCCCTCCTCCCTCTCACTGGACCAAAACCCAACTGCCCAATATTGGGTCTAATTATCAATTTATATTTGTTTGGGATCGAGTGGATGAATAACTTGTGATGAATAACTGGCACTCATCCTTATGGACGGACGCCTTAAGTTACCACAGGGTAACGGAGGTAGGCGATCGCCTCCTGTCCTTCATCGCGCGGGGCAATGAGAGGTAGAAGTGCACCGTGTTGCACGGAGAAACGTGGGCAAGAAACCATCTTGTGGATATTACCAGGAGCGTTGAAGCCGGAGAATCTTAAATCGTATCTGGTTTGTACTGCTTGTGATACGCAAAACGCCATGACTCATGGTTGTAAAAAGTACATTCGCCTTTCCCTTTCACCCAACCAGGCTAGGACCCGACTGTTTCTCGTCTTGATGTAAATCAATGACGTCATAGAAAGTGCCCTCGCCTTGAATGATGTCACCCTGCCCTGTAATACCCTTGCATTGCCTGTCCTTGATGCCTAGTCGTGCGTTCCAGAGTTGCCCATAAGTTTGAGCAAATCTGTTCGACAGGGGCCTAAATCTGATTTAGCTATTTCATGGTTTGTAATGCACTTGAAAACATGTTAGCTTATTTTGCCCCTTATGCGTCCACACGCCGCCAGTTAAAAATGATGACGTGGTTTTATAGAATGAATGTCAGTGGAGGAGATAAATAGCGATTAGCGACCAATAAGCGACTAATAAAGGTGACTAACAAAGGTGACTAACATAAGTAACTAATAGTGACCAATGAAGGGACTAATAACAGTGACTGCGTCTAAGTCTACTTACCGTCTTTCTTAACGTATGGATCCATGTGGTTGGTCTGCGTCATTTGTGGATTTGGCGCATACCATGGAGCACCAGGCCTTGGCCACTGGCCATTGAGCATGCGTAGTTTATCAAACATATCGCCGTGACCCATGTTTTTGTCCGTCACTAGATTGCGTAGCACACGATTTATAGAAGAAACCTGCAAGAGAAAAAGGAACCGTTTGGGTGAAATGGCGGCAAAAATGGGCTATTTTGGACATTTTAACGACATACAATTTTCTCTACCACAACCCGGGTTACGTGAAACATGCCATCTGCGTGTTTATATCCAACGCCTATACGCGTGAAATATTGACCAACGCAAAATTAGGCAGACATGGAGTGGGCCTATAATATGCGTTAATTGTTTCTACACTACTCCCTGCATGTTGATTGCCTATTACCTCGAGCCTCCTTTGAAAATTGTATACACGAAAACGGAACAAGAATCCCACAATCTTATTTACTGAATATTTTTTTAATATTTTTTTTAAAGGTTTTTTAAATCTTCAACAATGAAGACATGCTTAAGAGCTCTATGAATTCTTAAACTTTGTTTTGGTTTAAAATCAGCTGTGGGTGGGTACATTTTCCATAGGTTAAAAACATTAAACGGATTTTATATATGGATATATTTAATTTTAATGAATGGATATTTAAATTATGACATCACAAATATAGGTTTTTCTGGAATAATTAGGCCTGATAATTCCTAAAGGTCAAAAGGTCATTTTTGTATTGATTTTCACGGGAGTTCATGTTTTCCGTAAAATTACAAACAATTGATCTATCTTTGCTTTAATGTCACTGAAGTAGTTGGGTTAGTATTTCGCTTGTTGGCTATTAGGCCTATTACAAATTCATCTCGTTCGGTGGAAGGTATTGTCTTGTTCATCCTTCGATGGAACATGTTAAAGGAATATAGTTCAGTGGTCAAGCAAGTCCATCCCATATAAAAGAGAACCTCAAAAGAAACAAAATAGTGAAAAAAGTATTCTAAAATCTTATTCCATTAAAGGATTACTTCAGTGGTCACGTAAGTTTATCTTATATGAAAGAAGACTTTAAAAGAAACAAAATAGTGAAAAAGCGTTCAAAAATCTTATTCCGTTAAGGAGATATTTAAGTTTAAATGTTGGCATCATTTGTGTAGAAACGACTGAAATCAGACTAGTTGTGATGTCATAGCCTCAGATTCCTCGGTCTTCATGTATTCTATCATATTTTGTCCTACGATTTTTTGGCTTATAAACCATGAGATATGTTAAAAAAAAGTAGTAAAACAATCTAGGAAGGGTATTTATACTAAATATACCACCTAAAGAAAGTTAGAAGAAAAATAATCTAAATAGTGAAAAATCAATTCAAATTTCTTTAAAATACACAAAGACTTTGAGGTTGTGACGTCACAACTAGTCTGATTCAGTGTTTCTACAGAAGTAATACCAAACTTTAAACTTGAATATCTCCTTAACAAAATATCAAAAAAATTGTAATGTTTTTTTTCACCATTTTGTTTCTTTTGAAGTCCTTTTTCATATAAGATGGACTTGCTTGACCTCTGAACTAATCCTTTAATGCTGTTAGTAAAGATGCATATCACAGCAAAACATACCAAAATGATACCATACTTTAAATTTAAATATCTCTTAAATGAAATGAGTTTTGAATGCTTTCTTCACCATTTTGTTTCTGTTAAAGTTCTCTTTCATAAAAGATGTGCATGCCTGACCACTGAACTAATCCTTCAAAAGCTAGTTATCTATGTCGTTTGTCTAATAGTAACAATGACAATAACTCGTTCACTTCCTGGTATTCAAGAACGGTTTTACTATATTAAATATACTTACGAAAGGTGACCATGTTATGAAGCAGATTATCTCCTCCATGTCATGTACTTTTGGAAAGATGTGTTCTATTCATTTCCTTACTATATTTTTTTATTATAATTATGAATTAACACGTACGTACTGATATAGTTTTGCTTTAACCTATATGGAAGAATAGCCGAGTTACAATTAATAACGAGCCTGTTTTTTGTTTTGTTTTTTATCGCCATTGGTTCAATAATGGGGTGTCTATTATTAATTACTAAATTTTCTGACGACGGTAATTTAATAACTATTAACCAATTTATAAGCTTCTTCCCAGTGCGTACCAATTTTTTTTAGAATATTACATAGTATTGTACAGTCTATTAAGAGAATAGAATGGAAGGATTTACTCAATGATTTAAATTTTCATCTTCCACGTCCGGTACCCAACTTGTACTTCAATGTGCTTACAAGGGGTAGGTTTATCTCTAAATTTATCTATAATAACTTGTTGTCTAGTTCCGTTGTCCCAAACAGAGCACAAATGGGAAGAAAAACTAATCATCCACATTTCTGACAATTCATGGGCAGTGTTTTGTTCTGTGCCCTTTCGGTGTTCTAATGATGTTAAAATTACGTGGTTCCAGTTTACATGGTTTAGACTGACATGATTCATCCCTAGTATTTCTTACTTGTTTCTTATCAATGCTGCTGACTGTAATCATTGTAACTCCTGTAACAATGCAATTGAGACCATAGAACACTTATTCTTTTATTATCCCAAAGTTTGTTGTCTCACACAATAAAATCAGGAAATGGTATTTTCCTTAATATTTCAAGTATTCAGACGATTCTGTTTGGTAATTGTCATGACGGTATATGCTGAATCTTTTGCTTATTTTAGCTAAATTTGACAGCTTTAATACAAAACTTTCTAACTGTTAAACGCCTTTAGTTCGGGGACTATATCAATTTTTATCCTATTATTTAAATTGGCAAAAATGTATTTTAAAGAAAATCATGAGCAATGATTGGAATAAGTTTGGGGAACCTTGGTTTCGAATTTTAAGATTATCGTGACTTGTTTTCTGTTTTCCTTCTTCTTTTTTTCACATTATTTCATGTAACTAAAATATTTTTGCAGTATTTTCCTAGTTTTTGCATTTGACTGTTTATCAAGAGATAATTAAAAATATACAAGAGAAAGAACGAATGTTTTTTTAATATTTTTTTGTGTGGAGAATGTGAGGATAAAGACACCAACTTTCCATAGTAGACTCACTACACCAGTCATTTCTACACAGAAAAGACAAAGCTGTAAACTTGAATATCTCTTTAACAAAATAAAAAATTTAAACGGTTTCTTCACCATTTTGTTTCTTTTAAAGTCCTCTTTCATTTAAGATGTACATGCTTGACCACTGAATTATTCCTTAAATGTTTTAACCATATTTTATAAGTTGTTGCTTATTATTAACAAATTCATCTCGTGTTGTGGAAGGAATGTTTTCTATCCTTCGATGGAACATTCTAATCAACATAGAGGTACACACGTAACCAATACTAAAGCGCGATATAATTTCTTAAAATTAGTACTTTTTTTCCTGACGAAGAAAAGTCGTTCTTTGATCGCCTATACAATTTAGGTCAAATCTACAGCGTTATCCCGTCATATGCGGTTTTAATATCTCATATTTTCATAAGATATAGCAATCTATCGATTTTCGTGGGGAAGGTGATTCGCGCTTTCTTTCTTTGTTAGGTCGGCACAGCGTTTGACAATCTACGAATAGAATAAACTTGGAAAACATGCTGCACATACGGCCCGAACCAAAATATCGATTCGGGGGGAATTACTGCATCGTCGAGAGTGTTAAAATGTGTTCCATTTTGCATACGAACAATTTCACTTAAAAACGTTGGAAATGGCTGGGATATGAGTTGTTGTATTACACTAAGAAGCTGACAGGCGTGTGGCGCATTGTTCGTCATAACATGTGGTCTTGAATGACGTGAAGTAATGCTTCTTTCGGTTCCCGAATGAGAAACAAGGACGAGGTCGAAACTAGAAATCAAAATTTCTTTAAAATAATATGATTTGCAAATCTTTTTATCGTGGAAAAGTCCGTTTAGAGAAGGCGGGTGGTAAAGATAATGTTAAAGCCTACACTAAAAATCATGCAGGCAGGGAGAGAAAGTAATTATAAAGATGACTAAAAAGATGACGAATGCGACGTGGACGAAGGTGACGAAAAATGACTAAATAAGAATATGTATGAGGATGGTGCTAATAGTGATTTTAAGTGGCGTAGCCAGCATTAAAGAAGGGAGTTCGAGAAGGTTCTGGACCCCCTCCCAAGTCGAAGTATTCAATTGTAGCACACTTCTGTGGGCATTTTTTTTTTTTAAAGCAACAAATATATATTCTTTTAAACAAAGTTTTCCACAAATTTTGAAAATTTCCTCGAAAACGTGGGGGCGGGAAGGGAGCGTGAGGGAGGCGGGGGTGGGGGAGGGGGGGGGATCGTGGCTGGTGATGGTAGAAATATAAAGACGCTGATAGCAATTAAAAATAATAAGACGTGATGATAGTGATAAAGATGACGTGGCCAAAACGCTGCCGGCGATGAAGTGGTGGTTATGAAAATGCAAAATTTAAATCAGCTGCGAACATTTTATGCAAAGTTTCATTACATTAGTTTCTCGGAGGCCTATATCTTTGCATAGCCGCTCTACGTCACCGAACCAATAACTGTCTGTGAGTGCACGTATTCAAGTAATGCATGAAATACAATTCGTAGGCAAATGTGTATCTACCCACCGTTACCTTTCTAGCCTGAATCAACCACGGCCTTTTTCCATTCCCATTTCTTCACAGAAACTTTCTTCTTATACGCGCCAGTCCTTTGTTCGAAAAAATACCCCAGTTTTCGTCCTAACCATACTTCACACCTACCCAACACCTCTGTATACAATAAATAACATTGAACCCAAAACCGTTGCTATGGAAATCTCCGTAACCAGCCCAGGCTTCGCGTTCACGATCGTGAAATAGCTAACTTCTATACTAGCTACTTGTGAATGTTAGTTGACGCCCTTTCGAATTGCAAGCGAAAATTGCACTAAAAGCTCCGTGAATCTTTTCTACATTTTTCCAAACTGCCAAAAGTGCAGATTTGTGGACTTTGGGGCCAAAATGAAAGATATTTGGTCAAAAATGAGAGGATTTTTGGTGCAAACTGTAAAAGGTTTGGTCCAAAACTAACGATAGCTCAGTCGATACGATTGAAAAAAAAAATGTCACACATGGTTCATTTGATATTTCAGTTAATTATATTTATGGCTTCGACAGAGTTTTGGAAAGTGAGGTGGGCGGGGAGGGGGGAGGGGGGGGGGGGAACAAAGCCCCCAATAGCCCCCTTAGATACGTCATCATACCCAAAAACAAAAACAAAAATGCCACGACAGCCCTTTTTTAGAGGGCGTTCTTGTAGATATGGAAGCAACAAGATTTTTACTTGATGTTTTGTAGTAGAGCAAAATAACAATCAATTTATCGAATCAATGAATTGGATTAAATCAATCAATAGGTTTAACTCAACAGAGTGCCGATCTGTTGACATAAAAGTTGCAAGAATAGAATATGAGGGCACGATTCGTTAAGAAAAGGCAGGGTGGCGCAAGTGATGGAGGGTAAAGGGAAATCCCCAATTGGAAACCTTGAACACCTTGTCGCGAAATTGTGTATAAATTTATCGGGAGCTCACTATCGGTCCTCTGCTCTTTCTGTGCCGAAGAAGGGGTGATAAGAGGGATTATAATGGAGAGAGAGTTGAACACACAATTACAATGACGGGGTCGTCGCCTGCGTATTCGATTATGATAGTACAAATGCTATCACGAAACGCTTAATACGACCCGGACGAGAACACAGGTACGACCTACGGACAGACATAACATCGACAACCAAGTCAATGTCCACGGCCTTTGATAACCAGTTGTGGTGCACTGGCGTAAAATGGTTGAGCGAGAGAGAGAGTTGAACACACAATTACAATGACGGGGTTATAATGGGGGTTACCGTAGGTATTTGTGTGGCGGTAAAAGTTGGTCGGCTTAGGAGGTGCATACATTATGACACTAAATTGAAAGCAACTGCTAACTTGGTCTCGTTGTTTGAGGTATTTACAAAATTGTTCCAGCATGCTGTTTGGAAACATACAAAAATACAAGAATTGCGGTGTCTATTTATAACTATATGTAGTGCTGTTTTAACCAAATAACAAGCTCTCTGCTCCGTGCTAGAGTCTATACAATCCCTGCTCCACGGGAGTGTAAGACGCTTTTAAAAAAATAGGGGCACGGCCTCTTAGAATGCACTTCCCAAGTCATATGCATATGTCCCGATCCCAATCTGTAGATAGAATAAGTGTGCCCAAGACAATAAAGTAAAGTAAAAAGGGCACTTTATTTTTAGAAAGGGGAACTTTTCCAATGTGGACACATTCTTCTCGTACATGGGACTGACAGAAGTCGCCAGTATATTGGGCCAATAATTAAGTGGTACTTTATTTTGAAAGGCACTTGTGTAATATTTTTGTAAAAAGTGTGTGCACATTCTACAAGTTCTTGCATCTTTGACAGTAAGTAATTAATTGAGGATTTTTAAAAGGGGCATTTTTGTCATTTTTCAAGAAAGTGTGCCCCCTGTGCCCCTCTTCCGGTTCCTACACCCATGCTGCAACAATCATGGATATACTAGAAAGCTTTTTGTACCACTCCTTCATATCAACCGAAACACATCGGATCATAAAACAGAAGTAACTCCCCTCAGGCATAGCAACTAAATAAGCCTAGCGCCCTCTGTTTAAAAAAGTTGTGAGCACAGTAGCTTTCTTTCTTTCTGCCGATTGCAGATACGCAAAAGGCTCCGGTCTCGTGTGTGTACATTGTTTTGTGGATTGTTATGTTAACTTTTTACGGTAAATTAAAAAATTATCACGGAAGAACACCACATCGAAGTGCTTTGCCTACCAGGGGTGGTTAATTCTGAGAAACAAAATTATGATTGAAAGGAAGGCGTTACATCAGTTGTAAATATCAGAAGACCTTCGCATGTTCTGTTTAATAAAATGAGCATTAAATTAATTGTAAAAATACATTTGAATAATAGGAGAAGTCTTTCTATTCCAATATCAATAAGTATGCATAACAGCACGCTTACAAAGACCGACAATTATTTAAGCTGTGAATCTATCAATTTAATCCTAGTTTTGACGTTCAATTATACAGGTACACTGGCAATACCAGTATATCGATTTAATTTTCTTCCAGTCCCTGTACAGATATAAGACAACAAACTCGTTTATACGCTGGCAGAGCTTGCTCATTGCGCCGAAAATTTACATGCAAATGACGTCGGAAGGGGAAGATTTGTTTCTTTGTTAACTAATATTTGTATTATTATTATTATTATTGTATTATTTAGCAATACCCCAGTCGACATCCAATGTCTAGAAAAGATATTCTCATCAATTTCAATCAGAAATGAAATTGGAAGAATTCATTCGATATATCCGAGAGTTGCCTCCCGCATCATATATCACGCATTTCGGATGTGGTCAAGCATGTCCATCTTATATCAAAGAGGACTTCAAAAGAAACAAAGTGGTGAAGAAAGCGTTCAAAAATCTTATTCCGATAATGCCTTTAAGGAGATATTCAAGTTTAAAGTTAGACTGTCTTATCTGTGTATAAATGACTCCTGTAGTATAAGTATACTACGGGAAGTTAGCGTCATCCTCATATTCTTAACAATTGTTAATGTATTTAAAAAAAAAAATAACTATCTAAATTATTTATCCTCGAACTTTGTTCAGGTGGTATATAAATACCCTTCCAAGATTCAGTTTTATTAGTTTTTTGACATATCCTATGGTGTTTAAGCCACAAAGTCGCAGAAAAAATACGATAGAATACATAAAGACTTTGGGGAATCTGACACTAAGTGACTGATAAAGGTGACTTATAAAAGTGACATCACAACTAGTCTGATTTCAGTCGTTTCTACATAAATAATACCAAACCTTTAACTTAAATATCTCCTTAACGGAATATGATTTTTGAACGCTTTCTTCACCATTTTGTTCCTTTTGAAGTCCTCTTTCATATAAGATGGACATGCTTGACCATCTGTCGATCAATCGATCGATCGATCGATAACTAATCCTTGAGAAATATTGGTGAGACATAATTTGGAAACACTGGCAGAAAGGTTATTCAAAATATTAGTCAAATATAAGTTTTCAATTTAAAAAGGAAATTGAAATATTTAACAGGGGTCCATTGACCAAATTTAGATTAAAATAGTTAGAAGAAAAAGAAAGAAAAATGCACATATTTAAGAGTTTACATTCCTACCAAGCAACGTCTTTATACTGTACCAATCAGATTGATTATATTTTGAAGAAAACTTCTCTTAAAAATATGAAAATTCTTGAAGCAAATTCAATCCTACAGCCGTTTAAAACGATTAGATTTAATTGACTTGTATAGGAAGGTTACTCGGGAAGTATACCTTAATAGATAATAATTTAGTTATTCATATAGAATTAAGATACACATACACCAATCTGCACAAAAACGTTTTTAGCCGAATTATACTGCAATAAGTTAGTAATAATCTTTTAATGATATTCAAAGCAGGAAGCCAAGTTTTAATAGCGTGCAACACCACGTGTTTGATCTGAAAGAATCACAAGGTCAATCGAAGAAGCTGAACTTCTGAGATTTTTTTCTTTTGTTGACTTCATGTTCGAATATTATCTCTTTATGACATCATGTCACGTGATTGAATATCTGTCTTAATTTAATGCAGTATGTGTGTTTGTGGTCAGTTAGTTAAATCCATCCATATTAGGCTCATAGGGTCGGTGCTTATCCCCAGTTTCCATGGCGCAAGCGGATGAGAATAAATACATGACTATGAATCCCACTAGATGGGATGCCAGTCCATCACAGGCTAACTCCCCAGCAGCGCTGGTACTCAGTTTACAGCTGAGTGGACTGAAGCAAGTAAAGTGGCTTGCTCAAGGACACAATGCAATGCTAGCAACGGGAATCGAACCCGGTACCTTTCGAAAACAGCATGACTCCTTAACCACTGAGCCATTGTGCCTCTCACCTGTTTGTGGGCAGCATTGTCCAATAATTTGTCTCACCATATTTTTAGGGTTTACGTGCTGTACTTTCTGACTGTTTTCATTTAAATGAATGCCCTTACTCTGAAGTACATCATACATAAATTATGCACGCGTCATCATATTCATAAATATTCATAAGATCTTGAGGACACGTATCTATATACCCATGAAATTGTCAATTGATTCGCACCGAGTCTGTCATAATCATTAAACATATAGGTGATCAAATTTAATCAACCATCTCACATCCGATTTATCAGTTGATTAAGAAATTACTTAACACTAAACTAATTTGGCGAAAACGATCACTGGTGATTTCGTTCAATATTGACCCTTCTTACGTGTTATCCTAGTGCCTAAGATGAACGCAATTTTCTACTTGAAATAACGAGTAGAATGAGCGTGGAAAAACAGTTTTTCCCGGTTCACGAATGAAACTGCCAAAAACAACATCAGAACTGCTAAAATACACAACCTGAATACCCAGACCCCTGAAGAAAAAGACAATTTCATTTTGAACGAAAGATGACGAGTTCTTTGAGGCAGTTATTTTCACAGGCAGAGCCTTACCAAAACAGAAAGGTGTTGAAAGTGGCTTTAACACCTATTCAGAAAAGAACCCGTTATCGCCCTTGAACTGGTAAAATCATGTACGTTTCAGCCCACGCCCAGGCCCGTACCCATGACTGCACCCTATCAATGGAGTCACTGGGCAGAAGTAATAGGAATGATACTATCGCGCAGACTATGCACTTTCTGTGGGCTGTGACGTGAGCTTTTGGTAACAGATCAACTGCAGTGTCAGATAGGCATGATTCTATGCGCGAAAAAATGTATGCTAATAATTTGTCAAATTATAAAAAAAGACGATAGAAATGTAACTTAATTGTTAGAATATATATATACATATACATATATAAATATATATATATATATATATATATATATATATATATATATATATATATATATATATATATATATATATATATATTATATATATATATATATATATATATATATTTTATATATATATAATACATTAAGTGACCTTTTAATCATTGTTGTATTATATTGTATTATATTGTACTTTATTTAGTTATATCTTTGGTCTCCCATCCGACGAAGTACACGAAGTACTAAGTTGTACGAAACATCATGTTTCCTTTCAAAGTTGACGTTTATATGGATGGCATTACCATTATTATTTGTAACTTTCTATATATATATATTTTATATATATATATATATTTATATATATATATATATATATATATATATATATATATATATATATATATATATATATTTCTATATATATATATTTCTATATATATATATATATATATATATATATATATATATATATATATATATATATATATATATATATATATATATATATATATATATATATATATATATTTTATATATATATATATATATATATATATATATATATATATATATATATATATATATATATATATATATATATATATATATATATATATATATAACAATAGTCCCCATGTATGCATGCTCTTTATCAAGTTATTTCATCAACCACATATATATGTGGGGATGAGATATTGTAGTCACTTTGCTGTATAGGCAAAGAACTGCATTACACTACATGGCCACCCCCCCCAGGGATCTCATAAGACCTCATATTAGGGGTTGGGGGTCTAAGTTTTTGAAACGACACAAACTTTGGTGATTTTTGCGTCTGTCCGTGTGTTTGTGAGTGTGTGCGCGCGCATGCGTATGTAACAATTAATTTTGTGTCGCTTATAACTCAAAAAATGTAATACACACATGAAGTAAAATTGGTGGACGGGTACCCCCTGGTTCGGAGCTTTTGTCTCCAAGGTTTTGGGGTACAAAGGTCACAGGGAACAAGTTGTTGGTGATGACCATCTTTTGAATAAATTACTTGGTATCTTTACTAATTGTATAGGTGGGTAGGGTTTAACATTCTAGCAAACTTTACCAATAAAAGGTCATGGGTCAAAGGTCAAATAAGTGTTGTTTTTTATGCAAAATATTGCTAATTTTAAACGCAAAAAGTACAAGACCTCTACCAACCCTATGTTGGACCATAACACCTTGGTACATGAATTTGTGTCCCGTATAGTAACACCTTGATACATGAATTTGTGTCTGTGGTCAAAATGTCAAAGGTCACAGAGCTATTGGCCTTCTTCACCATTTCCCCGTATAGTTATGTAATGGTACGTGTGACGTGAGCATGAATGGTGTCTTACAGTAGGGTACAATAAATGTGAACAATTTCACAGAAGTTATTTCAGTGATTAGGGTCAAGTGTCAGAGGTCAAATATACGATAGAGATAGAGAAAGAGAGGGGGGGGGGGGGGTAATTATGTACTAATGTGTATATTTTTGCGGCATTTTCAATTCCGAAAGTACAAGACCTATCTATACCAACCCTATGTTGTATGTACTATGTGAAAAAATCCAGAAGTTGTTTTAGTGATTAGGGTCAAGGGTCAGGTCAAACATGTGATTTTAGGGGGTATAAATATGTACTAATTTGTACCATTTTTGCACCACGTTTTATTTCGAAAGTGCAAGACCTATATAGACCAACTCTATGTACCATGATACCTTGGTACATGAATTTGTGTTCCCGTAGACTCTGGGGTCAAAAGGTCAAAGGTATTTTTGTACTCCAATGGCAGTACAATCCATCCCTTAAAAAAAAAAAAGCCCCGAGCCTATCTCAACATCTGCTTGTACTCGAGCTTGCATGGACCAAAGTGGTACCTCCATGCATGGACAGTGCAATCCATTAAAAGTCACAGAGCTATAGTGAGTGACCATGTTAGATATTACCCCCACTATGCTGTAGGCGCTTAAGGTGATGAGATCGGATTGCTTTCTTGGTTTTTTTGTGTGTGTGTTTTTTTTTATAGAGAGAGAGAGCGTGACGTTATTCGACCTATAGAGGGATTTCATCACGTGACTGTAACTCGACTCCATTTCGCCAGGTGGCGGCGTCGTTGCATTTCACGCGTCTTCACACAGCTCAGTCACATCACACGTACAACAAACATGCTTACCTACCAATACCAGTTCAGCGAATTTGACTGAACTGCATTTTTTTTTGCTCGTTTTCTATTTTTCTTCATATTTTCCTTAAGTAAATTATATTTTCACCAGGTATACGAAGAATAACTTTAACGTTAACGCCATCTGATTGTTCGTAATACTCAGACAAAGCCTAACATTTCTGATATCAGGGAGTTGGAACTCCCTGCTGATATAAAGTCCTTGCTGCAAATCCTAGTGCGAGTAGGTAGGTTGAAAGTCCGGGTTGAAAACCGTTGCATCGCACAGCAGAAACCCACCTCGAACGTCGATCAGGATCAGATGGAAATCGAGAAAATGTCTTTTTAGTCCCCGCACACATCTATTAGTGCAACCATGGAAGTAGAAGTGCAACCAACGGCACAGCAAGATTTTAGCATAATTATCTTACAAAAATAATCTTATATAACAACATGCAAACGTATGTAAGTCTAATTAAATGTACAGCAGACGACAGTAGTTTTGACCGACAAAATGGTGATATAAACAAAGTCACGTGACTCGTGACGCCAGTTAAAACATATACAACATATTAAAACACATAGCAGATAATAAAAGAATATGAATACATAAATAAGGGATAAAATTAGAGATAAAAGGTTTAAAACAGTAATTCTAACTCTCCTGTCTGTAGATAAATTGCCGCACGGTAAATGAATGAATTTTTGTAGACGTGTATTTTGTATTTTGTTAGGGTTCCGAAGGCTTCTGTTTAAAAGTGCTAGATGACTTTGTGATGTATTGTGTAAAGGATGGTTTTGTTCTTTGTTGATTTTTGTCGCCATTGCAATAAATTTCGATTTCGCCCTGTCACTTAAAATTTAAATAAGCATGGGGGAATGTAGCTTAAGAATCTCTAAAGTATACTTTACAAATTTCTCAATTCTGTCTTTGTCTTTTTGTAAGATTAAATAAGACCAAACGGGTACAGCATAAAGAGCCTGTGATAAAATAACTGATTTAAAAGGATTAACTCTAGCATTAAGATTACAAAAAGATAAAATG
>JAIGNY010000483.1:980000-985000 GCA_020152595.1 Chiridota heheva
TCAAATAATATTAGTACACATCCAATAGATAATTATTATTTTTCCAATCATAAAGAAATATAACTATTATTAAGTAGAAAATAATCCTGGCTGCGGTCTATCTATATAGACACGATTTATGATACCAAATTCGGGAAAATATGTTTGCTTCAACGCATACGCACCGCAAGATATTTTATTTCTCTCAAGATTTTCATTCAATTTTGGTACGATTGCCAACATATTACATACTGATGAGGCTCATTAGAATTTTTTTAACGATATCTGGACGCCATCAGCCTGTCAATTGATGTATTCTTTCCCCGACAATACACTCCATTGATTGTGTCTTCATAACATCATCTTTTTAACGTTGGGGATATAAGGGATTTTCCCCGTTTCCCTACGATTATAAATGGGGAGGAGTATATCAATTAATCGGTATACCGCCCAGACAAATACCGACGGCACGATAACTCAAGGAAAGTTTCGGTCCCATAAATGAATTAAAAAATGAACGCCGCCGTGCTAGTAACGTCACTGCCAGTTTTTAATTTTATAAATTGATTGCGAGAAATGTGTGATATTAACACACGCAGGCCCCTATGTTCGGTGCAGCGGATGTGTGATCGATAACATCGCAGATTCATCGCGATCAATTGGAAAAATTGACAACCGGAAGTGACGTGAGCAGCACAACGGCGCTCACTCTGAATTTGTGTATAAAACGATACTTTTCCTTTAGAGGTATATATATATGGACAGGTACGAAAAAGAATGCCAACAGCAGAAGTCTCATCAAAACGGTTAACAATTGCCCATATTAGCATAAATTGCACAATATTATCTTGCTGTCTTGTGACCTCGGCATTGGACAACTTACGAAAATTGCTCACATACACTTATTGTTCTTTGGTCCTTCCCCAAATATATTTTGAATGCGAGAAGTTGGCTACAATGAACAGGAAGTTGGCTACAATGAACATAAAGTTGGCTACAATGAATAGGAAATTGGATAATATTATAACTTTAACCCAGATTTAGCAGTAGAACGCAATCTGAGAACCTTTGACATTTTAAATTTGGGAGAGAAATATGGAAAATTACATTAAAGCATTTTAGCTGCCTTCCGTTTCTTACTATCAATTTTGCACATACTGAATAATTTTAATTATATTATTTTACAAACTTGTCATGACTGGAAAAAACAAAACATAACTGTTATTGTGAATATTTAAAGACGATTTGCTCAGAATTTATCTAATGTTCTTTTCATCTGTGTAAAAATCTCCACCTGTCCATATGCATTTCAGAATGAAAATACATTCTATCCCGTAAATTCGACCAAAACACAACAATTTCTAGTCCGAGCAATTTATTGTAATGCAATACATAGATTTGAGCATGTTTGTATAATTGTGAATATGAAATGCGGACCTTAAGGCCAAACGGTGAAAAGTAAAGTGATGGTGATATAGAGTGAGCGAAAACTCAATATTTTGAAAAGAAATTGAAGAAACGAGATGTCGTGTTTTTTTTTCATTCCAGGCGCGTTTTACACATTAAGCTAGTAAAAGAAAGGTTAACAGTTTTTAAGTTATCTTTTAACCGTGTGATATTTTCATAAAATATTGACATAATTGCTCTGAGAGTGTTTGGAATACATGAATAGAGTGAAAATGCGATTTTAAATCAACGATAACTTCTCCTTCTTCTTTAAAGATAGGAGTAAATTTGTCTCACGACTAATCAACCAACAAATATGCAAATTTTGTGAAAACGAGTTTATTGAGAACAAAACAAAGCGGTTAGAAATAACTTACGCTTGGAATATTTTCTTGCGTGCATACTTTCTCTGCCAGCAGACGGTCCCGAATTTCCCAAGCAAAAATGGAGGGGCACTCTCTTTTGTATTGCGCAATCCTGGCCACCACGTGAGGCGTGGCTACTCTTGGCTTGCTGCCACCTATGGCCCGAGGTCTGATGGACCCGGTCTCATAATAGCGGCCTAGTATCTTAGAAACACATCCATTGGAAACCTGAAGAATGCGTGATATGTCACATGGTCTAGCACCTGAATGGGCAAGTTCCACTATTTTCTGCCGAGTAGAATCCGGTAATGGCCGGCCATTTACGAACACTCCCCCTAGCTGATTTACACCGCTGTGACCTACGAAGAGAATAATAATCATAGGATGTCAGTTCTATTTGAATACGTTTACATTTCATGATAATTACAGAACGATTATCTAGTTACCAACGAATAAAGCTTGTACCCTTGGACGGTAACAAGTTTGGAGTGATATCACTCCACTACCCCCTCCCAGTAAAGTCACGATCGAGGGCCCTTGCCGGCTAGAGCAACGGGCCCCGGCATTTAGAGGCCCCAATAAAAAAAATTATATACTATATTCAAAGAATCACTCCAACAGTTTTAAGTCATTCAACAAATAAGAGCGTTTTGTGTCTCAGTATCCTATTTTTCGAAATTGCAAAACACGCTCCACCCATCGGCCCCTGGCGCCCAGCGTATACGTTAACGTGACCAAAACAAACAACCAGTTACGCCACTTTTCTCCCCCTTACTTAATTGTGCGCCAGCATCGGGGAGGGGGTGGGGGGAAGCCTTAACACTTGTTTGGCTCAGTCAAGATTGCATTTGTTAAGTTTATGCAGACACTCACACCCAGACAAGAGAGTAATGGAGTTCAGGTAAGGCTATGGTTAACACTGACCCTTCTCAGGTCGGACGAGAAACAAGCAGGGTGTCCGACAGTGCTACCCTGTTTAAAGAAGAAATAAACGTTAACATGATCGACAAGTATTACTCACTTCCGTCTTTTGTGGTTGGCTTTTTCATAGTTACTCCACCAGAAATAATTTCACTCACAAAAGTAAATAAGCTTAGCAGAGCAGTTGGATCTGTAGTGCGTGTATTTACCAACAATAATGCTGCCATTAACGTCAAGCCTCCATTTTGTCTACCAGCAAAGTTGCTCAAGGGTCCTCAACCCTCCTTATAGCGAGTCACAGTAGTTGTTCATTCAAAAGATTAAAGTTGTAGGTGTATCTTTATACTTATTACTCATCTAGTAAAATTCAAATTTGAAATAATGTGTTTGTCTTTCTTTAATGATAGACAGATAGAGAGGCTAAGTACAGTGACGTCACGAGGCGGTAGGTGTGGAACAAAATGCCGTGATGATATTCTCGATTAATTTCGTGATATAAACATTAACTGATTAACAATTAAAGATAACACAAATGTCTTATAAACCATGCATTCTCTATTCTATATGTGCCATTTTTTGAAGCAGATCAATTGAAAAGACAATACAATGAGCGTACCCCGTGGGGCTAGGGAAGGGGCGGAGTCATTCTCACCCCATTCTATCTGAAATACAGTTACTAAGGTGCCTTTTGAATGATGGCCCATCCAATTTTAAACATATGTAGCTAAAAAAATGTTCTACGCGATCATGCATCTTTAAGTTGCACTTCGTATAGACTATGCTTTGACTATCTATGCATATTGATAATGGTGAATTTATTATTTACAATCAAGATATAGTTTGGTCTTAAACATTTCAATTGTTATTTTTGTACTAAAAATTAGTATTAAATTGATGTATCGACATTTAATGATTTACGACTACTGGAGCCAGAGGACTATGGTCCAATGGATGACAGGGGACTATGGTCCAATGGATGACAGGGGACTATGGTCCAATTGGGGTCTATCCATGGTTCAATGAACGAGCTGTGATCATTAAAACAATATATATATATATATATATATATATATATATATATATATATATATATATATATATATATATATATATATATATATATATATATATATCTTTAATTGAAAAAGCTTGATTAATTTTCAATAAAATGTTAGCATTTTCTTTAGGACGTCACTGTTCTGCAGGCGGTAGCCCATATTTACCAGTCATTATCATAAACTTTAACGACAACTTCAAAATTCAATGTCTCATGAACGGAAGAAGATATCGCAGCTCTTTTTGCCTTTTATCATACAAGATATAGCCATTGAACGGTTCCTTTATCCTTATATCACATCACGAATACGTTTTGATCTTTTTTACTGTCACTGCTACATGTAAAGACACCACGTACCAACTAATCTTATGCTTTTAATTCTGTAAAATTCAGCTCATTTCTCCTACATATGAGTCCTAATTAAACCAATAACGCAACTTACGGGAAGTCAGTCTGTATTTCATTTCATATTTATGACTGATTCGAACTATACCTTTAATATGAACCGCGAAGTAAGTACATAACAAACACTATAGGCCTTACAAGATCGACACGCAGTATTCACCGTGGCTATCGGAGCGTAGTGTAACTACCCCTTTCATAACACAATATCAACAACATTTGCATTGACAGAATCTTTCACGGATAATTAATAATTAACAAGGATTGTTAGATTGGATAAAGTATCCCTTCAATAACCAAAGTCAACTATGAAATACACACACATGCCGACTAAATCTCTGTGAAGAAAAGGACAATGTAATACTTGTGTGCTTTACCTGTGATTTATTTATTACGAGAGAAGTATACCACTAATTTCGACAAAGGAAACGTTTATGTTAAAAGGAGCAGCTCGGAACTTCAAATCGTGACAAGAGAAAATCAAGATCAAAATTTGATTTACATTTTAAAAAAAGCGCAGAAGTCAAACGTGTTCTACTTATAAAAAATAAAATACAAAAATAGAGAATAAAAGCAGTGATGGAAAAGATTATGATCAGTGCCATCCGTGGTGTAGTGGTTAGTTTTTGTCCTCTCACCCGCACGTCCCGGGTTCGAATCCCGATGGGTTATCAAAGGCCGTGGCCGTCTTTACAATATATTCAGCACTGAATGCTTTCGGGACGTTAAACCTTGCTATGCTATGCTAATAAGTTTGAAGATAATCTAACATTTGAATAATCCCAGAACACTCTTTTGTTTATATATTACTATTCCTTGGATTCTGCTAA
>JAIGNY010000483.1:990000-1150000 GCA_020152595.1 Chiridota heheva
AAGCGAAACTCACCGAACATTAAATTCCCATGAACCATTGTGGTAGCATATGTGTAATATCATTACTGATACATTGTTAGTTCTGGTTTCTAGTGATAAGCACGGAGGGGAAATAGAATAACGATTACTCGATTCGAGGATGCGAACCTTGTTTGAACTATCTTAATTCATTTTCAAGTGAGAAGACAAATGATTGAGAAAGTCTGTGTTTGTGTAAAGGGGGAGGGAGAGGGGTGGGTGAGGAGAGGGGTGAGGGGAAGGGGTGGCAAAATATGAATACCCATCCTCTGAAACAAATATTTGTGGCAACTCCTGAATTTAATAACTCTGATCACTTGAATCAAGAATTGTTCATTTTCAGACGAGCAAAACGTCTACATTTCCAAAAAGGGGCTGATCAAACCAGTAATGAATGGCAGCTCCCTGATCAAAAGTGGGGGGTGGGGAGGGGGATCATGGTATTGCCAAATATATGACGTCACATGAGTAACGAATAGTACATTTCACCGTCAAATGTCTTTATTCAATTTGATTTTTTTCTTCAAAACTTCAAAAGGATGACAATGTGGGTCATACATTTACGTCCTTGTATATAGTTCACCAATTTTAGTAAATTTCTTTAATACTCTTGTTTTTCCTGGGGTTCAACTACTTAATAAAGGATTAGTTCAGTGGTCCAGCAAAGTTTATCTTATATGAAATAGGACTTTAAAAGAAACAAAATAGTGAAGCAACTGTTCAAAAATCTTATTCTGTTAAGTAGATATTCACGTTTAAAGCTCTGTCTTATCTTTGTAGAAATGACTGGTGTACAAGTCTACTATGGAAGGTTGGCGCCCTTGTCCTCACATTCTTAACAATTGTTAATGTATTTTAAAGAATACATATTTGACTGTTTTCCTATTTTATTTTCCCCCCTTAAACTTGCATCAGGTGGTGCATTATAAATATCCTTACAAGATTCTGTTTTGCTATTTTCCTGATATATCCGATGGTATTTAAGCTACAAAATCGCAAGACAAAATATGATAGAATACGTAAAGACTTTGAGAAAACTGGGGCTATGACATTACAACTAGTCTGATTTCAAAGGTTTCTACACAAATTATACCAATTTTTAAACTTAAATATCTTCTTAACCAGTTAACGGAATAAGATTTTTAGATGCGTGCTTCACCATTTGATTTTCTTTGAAGTCACTTTTTATATAAGATGGACTTGTTTGACCACTGAACCAATCCTTATCCTTTAACGTCCTAATTACTCTACTAATCTGTTTATCTTGGCTTTCAATTACTTTTAAAGTCAATCGCACATCCATGCCATTCTACTTTTATTTTTGAGAGTCAGAATGTTTGAAAATCAGTCACGTATTAATATCTAGCTTAGCAAAGGATAGAAATATGGAATTCTAATGTTGACTTCAGAGAACGCTAATGAATCCTGGGAATAAAAGTGACGCGAATAAAAATAAATAATGACAAAAATAATTAATCATTACTGTAAAATGAAATAGAAAACTTTGGCTTAAATCACGAAACCATGAAATATTTCTTCTTGTTATGTAACACCAAGGAATGACAACGTCAAGGTGTTCTTAAAAGTACAAAATAACGGCACAGATAAAAAAACCCAAACGCGTGACTCGAAGCACTGCAACCTTACACCTAAGAGAGTTAGGCTGCACCAGACCACGCCCTATCCTCACACCCACAGGGACCCTCGGGAGTCTAGTCGCCCCTCCCTAACACATCTTTTCCCTGATCATCATTTTTATCTTATATAATTGATTAGATTGCGCGATCTTGATCTATTTTCTTAATAATCAAATGAAGGTTCCCACTTGTTCAGTTTAAACTACTTTTTGTAAAGTTAGAGTTCTACTTCTTTTTGCAATGTTGATGATTGTGAAGACTATCACTACAGAAAATCACCAGTGGCGCAGTCAGGGGTTCGATATTGAAGGGGGGGGGGGAGGCACAAAGCTTTTCGGCATGGGGTGAAGGGAAACCTCGCATTTTTTAAGTTTTAGATGCACCAAAAAGACTGAATGTGTGCAATACACGGATTTTTTAAGTTCCAAATTTGCACCTCAATATATATGGTAAGATCTGATATAACATATATTATCGGACTACCCCCGCCAAATTAAAAAGGAAAAGGTTTCCCCCGCCAAAATAGCCATTTTGATATATATGTATGTGTGTATGTATGTATGCATGTATGTATGTATGTATGTATGTATATGTGTGTATGTATGTATGCGTGTGTGTGTATGTATGTGTGTACGTATGTATATGTGTATGTATGTATATTATATGTGTGTATATATATATATATATATATACACATATATATATATATATATATATAAATATATAATACATAGATATATATAATACATATATATATACATATATATATATATATGTATATATATATATATATATATATATATATATATATATATATATATATATACATATATATATATATATATATATATATATTTATATTTATATATATATATATATATATATATATATATATATATATATATATATATATATATATATATATATATATATATATATATATATATATATATATATATATATATATATATATATATATATATATATATATATAGATATATATATATATATATATATATATATATATATACATATATATATATATATATATATATATATATAGATATAGATATATATATATATATATATATATATATATATATATATATATATATATATATATATATATATATATATATATATATATATATATATATATATATATATATATATATATATATATATATATGCATGTTTTGCCGATACAAAGCTGTATGTTTTTCCGATACGAAGTACATCATGTGTTTGTATTTTTCCTCCATATCAATTCATTTCTATCAATATGCTGCATATAAAGATACATTTTTGAGCGTTTTGGAAGATTCGTTAAGCAATTTTAACGATTTTCAAATTCAGTTATTGCCTCATAGCGATTGGACTTTTTGGTATTTCAACTTTATTTCCAATGTTCTTATACAGAGGGTTTGATCAAAATATTGAAAATATTCTTGTTCAATAATTAAACAAATCTGTACTCATTTTTATGATTTTTTGATATGCAAATTTCTGATAGACAGGAATATTTATTTTTAATTTTTAATCATATTATCATAATTGCTGAAAGGAGAATAGTTGAGTCTTAGCCATGCCCCAATCAAGCAGGTACTACCCCCTTGTGCCAATCAAGCATGTACTAACCCCTTGTCCCAATCAAGCAGGTACTACCCCCTTGTGCCAATCAAGCATGTACTAACCCCTTGTCCCAATCAAGCAGGTACTACCTCCTTGTCCCAATCAATCAGGTACTACCTCATTGCTCGTATCAAGCAGGTACTACCTCCTTGCCCGTATCAAGCAAGTACTACCTCATTGCCCCTATCAAGCAGGTACTACCTCCTTGTCCCAATCAATCAGGTACTACCTCATTGTTCGTATCAAGCAGGTACTACCTCCTTGTCCCAATCAAGCAGGTACTACCTCATTGCTCGTATCAAGCAGGTACTACCTCCTTGCCCGTATCAAGCAGTTACTACACCTGCCCCAACCAAGCAGGTACTACAACTGTCCCAAATCAAGCAGATACTACACCTGTCATTGCCCCTATCAAGCAGGTACTACCTCATTGCTCGTATCAAGCAGGTACGACCTCCTTGTCCCAATCAATCAGGTACTACCTCATTGCCCCTATCAAGCAGGTACTACCTCCTTGTCCCAATCAATCAGGTACTACCTCATTGCTCGTATCAAGCAGGTACTACCTCCTTGTCCCAATCAAGCAAGTACTACCTCATTGTTCGTATCAAGCAGGTACTACCTCCTTGCCCGTATCAAGCAGTTACTACACCTGCCCCAATCAAGCAGGTACTACCTACTTGCCCGTATCAAGCAGTTACTACACCTGCCCCAATCAAGCAGGTACTACCTCCTTGCCCGTATCAAGCACTTACTACACCTACCCCAATCAAGCAGGTACTACACCTGTCCAAATCAAGCAGGTCACTACCTCATTGTCCAAATCAAGCAGGTACTACCTCATTGCTCGTATCAAGCAGGTACTACCTAATTGCTCGTACCACGCAGGTACTACCTCCTTGTCCCTATCAAGCAGGTACTACCTCATTGCCCCTATCAAGCAGGTACTACCCCATTGCCCGTATCAAGCAGGTACTACACCTCATTGCCCCTATCAAGCAGGTACTTCCTCCTTGCCCGTATCAAGCACTTACTACACCTGCCCCAATCAAGCAGGTACTATAGGCCTACCTGCCCCCAATCAAGCAGGTACTACCTCCTTGCCCGTATCAAGCAGGTAATACACCTCATTGCCCAAGAAGAAGAGAAAATACTATCGTCATTCTGTTAGGAGATATTCAAGTTTTAAAGCTTTGTCTACATAAACTGTATATATAACTGGTGTAGTAAGTCTACTATGGAAAGTTGGCGTCTTTATCCTTACATTCTTAACAATTGTTAATGTAATAAGGAAAGTTAACCTAATTTTTTCACTATATCTAAATCATTTTTCTCAATTTGTGTGCAGGTGGTATATTATAAACACTCTTCCTAGATTCAGTTTTACTACTTTTTTGACATATCCCATGGTTTTTAAGCCATAAAATCGCAGAACAAAATATAGAAGACCTAAAGACTTTGAGGAATCTGAGGCTACGACATCACAACTAGTCTGATTTCAGTCGTTTCTATACAAATAATACCAAACTTCAAACTAAGAGATCTTCTTAACGGAATAAGATTTTCGAATGCGTTTTTCACTATTTTTTTTTTTTTTTTGAAGTCTTCTGTCTGTTATAAAAGATAAGACTTGCTTGACCACTGAACTTATCCTTTAAAAAAAATATAAATTATTAATTGCATAAGATATTGAAGCATTTTTTCTGCAGACTATTCTCCTCGGCATCATGAGTCCTTGGTTACTTGGCGATTGGGGAATTACAGTGCACTCAGTCTGAACGTGGAGGCATACAATACCTCAGAGACCGTCTAAATATAATATAACTTTCTTATATAAACTGCTTCTAAATTTAAGGTACGAAGATCTACAATTTTGAGACATGTCTTGTGATTTCCGACAAAAACAGCCTTTAAAGTTTGCAAATGAATTTTTCCAAATTATGACCAAGTTTTATTTTTCATATACAATATGAGCAAATATAGTGGTTATATTTGAAGGCTTGGACAGCCCAAAATTATAAGAGAAAAAAATTACTTTCCTTCCTAAATTTCGGGAATTTATCATTTGTTTCGGTTAAATGTTTATTGCGGATGTATAAACCACGTAAGTGGCGTTTTAATTGGCTATCAGTCAGATCGTTATAACCAGGAATATGTTGATTCGACCGGGAATTGCAATCTACAATTCGTCATTTGCAAACTTTAAAGGCTGTTTTTGTCGGAAATCATAAGATTTAACTTAAAATTGTAATCTTCGTACCTTAAATTTAGAACCAATCTATTGCAACTCCCTGCTTCGACTCACTGGCACATAACAAGGGAAAGGGTTTATCCTACCACAATACCTTAAACTGCATTTAAACTAAAAAGTAAAAACATGGAAAATGGCGACTTATTAACAACGAAAGATTTTCACTGATATTGAAGTGATTTGGTTTTAGCCTTTGTTTGGAATAGATAAAACAATGTAATAAACGCTGCCTATCAGCATTCAGATCACGTGGCTCCGTACATAGCATCCCGTACATAGTAAACGGTTTGCGGCTTGCAGCATGGAGAAATGACTTTGATTACATCAGCTAACCCCTTATGCGTTCTTTTTCTTTATTGGTTAACACAAGGCAAAATCATAATTTAATTATCACGAACTTAAGAATACCCGTTAGGGACGCTCGTTGCAATAGAACAAATGAAATGATAGGAAATTAGGAAAATCAATTGCTTTTAAATCTAACAAAAGAGATTGTTATCTTTTACATAGTAATTTTATTACAACACAATGTTCTTTGTGTAATGCGTGAGATATAAAGCAAGGGAAATGAAAGTTTAGAAACTATGCGGGGAGTAATGAAAGGTATATAGGTGACTAAAAAGAAGTTAAAACGGCTGAAACTTTGAAGAGAAATGAACAAATACAAGCTTAGACGGATGGTATTTGAGATAAACTTACAATTCTGCCTAAAACAATCCACTCATTCTTGGAAAAATGCTTGCCTTATTTCCGAGATCTGATCAAAAAAAGTTCGGAAAATATTTGATGTAGGCGAAATATCTGATGCTGTGGGAAAAGACGCGAGGGACGACAACCACAATTGGGGGAAAGGGGAAGGAAAGATAATTTGCCAGAATTGTTTTTTTGTTTTTTTAAATCATATTTTAGTATACCTTAATTTTTCTATTATTTTTTTTTTCTCGAACGAATTTGCTCATATTTTGTTAATCCTTGCCAGCAGGTTCAGTCATGCGGGCAGGTTCAGCCAAGCGAGCAGGTTCTGCAATGCACGCGGGCAGTTTTTCCTGCCCCATTTCTTACGCTTTTGAGAACCTAACATACAATATCTTTTTAGTATTTCTTTCTATGATCTTCACGCTAATATCCCCATTAACTCAAGGATGGCGTATGAAGAAATATAATTTTGATTTAAGCTAATACACAACTAATTCATATTAGCAGTACAAAGGTTATGACCTCACAGCTTAATATTTAAAGCTTACTCCTAAAAATAAAAACAAAAGTGCGCTTCAGTTTTCTAGCAATTTTAAGGGTTTTTTTTTTTCTTGTTTTAAATATTATATTTTAACCTAAATTGTATTCGCTATTGTTCCGAGGATGATGTTTACGATTGTGTGATATTTTAATTCTTTAATTTATTTTTGAGATAATCAACAAATAAAATTCAAAGGAGCGACCGCCGACGGAACAGATCTCACAACTTTATCATATAGCAATGAAAGATTGATCCAAAAAATTATAAAAGTTGCGATATACTTTATTTAAACAATTTTTTTTTTTTTTTTATCATTTTGAATTAATGGCTCTTCTAGGCCAACAATGTGATTAAGGAATTATGCATTTGAAGTCATTTATTCATAATGTTCGAAGATAAATCTAATTCAAATGTGTCAAATTTCCTTTAGCAAATCGTTTAGCACGCATGATTTACGAACTTATGAATATCTAACTTGGATTACAAAAACGTTAATGTCATTTGTCATTCTTGATCAAAATTACAATTTCAGTTTAAAAACATGTTAGAATCATTCACCTTACCTCATGAAAATGGATGAGAAATTATGCACGTATTATATGACTTTTTGATAAAACAAATGTTTTTTTCTGGAGTAAATAATTCAATTTAAGGATCTCCGATTTCGTTGCTTGATGCATGACGAGATTTGATTCTAATTAAAACTCATCATTTAGATTTCAACTTAATTGGTTCAAAAATTAAATAACAAGTTTAAGCTTTATTAAATCAATATAAATAGACACTTTGGAACGCCTAAATTAGAGCAATGTGTTGACTTTGCGTCTTAAAAGAAGAAAAAAAATTTATTTAATTGTTCTGAATAGGAAAGTATTTAAATTGGGTAAAATATCAAATTTCATATTTTGAGTTTTGTGCTGATCAAAGATTCACGATTGAATTCTTTATATCAATGTACGTTTACAAATTACAGTAAGATTTATTCTCTACGTGGTTTTTAAGAGCTTTTTTCCCTTTTAATTTCAGATATAATTTGTTTTTCTTAGAGGCAATATCATCGAGGCTGTAAATCCACTTTGAGGTGGGAGTTAAAAAAAAACTAAAAGGGCGTAGTTAAAATTCAGAAAAGTTTTGATTTTGGGTGTATATCTTAAAAGATTATTTCAGTGGTCAAGCACGCCAATCTTATATGAAAGAGGGTTTCAAATGAAACAAAATAGTGAAGAAAGCATTCAAAAATCTTATTCCGTTAAGGAGATATTAAAGAAGTTCACAGGTCAAGCAAGTCCATCTACTATTAAAGAGGACTTCAAACGAAACAAAATGGTGCAGAAAGCATTCAAAAATCTTATACCGTTAAGGAGACATTCAAGTATAAAGTTTGGTATCATTTATGTAGAAACGACTGAAATCAGACTAGACTAGTTGTGATGTCATAGCCTCAGATTCCTCAGTTTTTATCATATTTTGTCGTGCGATTTTGTGGCTTAAAACCATGTTAAAAAAGTAGTAAAAGTGAATCTAGGAAAGGTATTTTTAATATACCGCCTGAGGAAAGTTTGAGGAAAACTTATTTAAATACTGAACAAATTAAATAAACTCTCTCTAAATTACATAAAGATTTTGAGGAATCTGAGGCTGTGACATCACAACTAGTCTGATTTTAGTCGTTTCTACAGAAATGATACCGAAATTCAAACTTGAATATCTCCTTAACGGAATAAGATTTTTGAATGCTTTTTTTTTCATTATTTATTATTTTTTGAAATCCTTTTTCATATAAGACGGACATACTTCACCGCTGAACTAATCCTTGAAAACGACAAAAGCTTTGTTAAGGGGTTATATCAAGAGAAACAGGTAGAGGGTTGGTAGGGAGGGGAGAGGGGGGGGGGGCGTACAGGTGTCCCGACTATATAATAATTCACCTGAATATAACAGTTGGAGGAAATATCAATTTATAATTTCTGGATTATCTTACTCCAGCATAGGAGATAAAATTTGGAGATAAAATAATACAATTTTATATGAAATCCCATCATTTTTTTTTTCTTTCCTGTTTTACCCTAATTGTTTAATTCTTCAACTGTTTTTGATAAAGAATAAGGGACATATTTATGAGAATATTTTCATGCTGTCCTATACATTTCTCTGAAAAAAAAACATCACTTGGCAGATGCCAGCTCCTTTCTGCTAAATTCAATTTATATTTTGAGGTTTATTTTATTGTAGAATCTATTGTGCATAAAACTGCAAGAACAAATTCATTCCTAGTTTAATTTCAGTAAATGTTTTACATAAATTAATTGCCTTCTCTGGGGTTGGAAGACTTGGTAGTGAGTGCATTAATGAATTTATTCTCTCAAATGAAAATTATCTGGCAACAGAACCCACATGATTTGCATTATAAACAGATAAAGAATGCTAAAACTTCAGTTTATATTATCGAATGGTGTTAGTATATATGCATAATTCCAGTTCTACGCATCGTGTGTTATTCGAAGACGTAATACTTGCATATATTAAATATGAGAATAGACACAGAATTGAAATAGACCAACCCAATATCTGTTGTTACTAATTTGTATGACAATACAAACAATGTTTTTATATAAGGAGAAAAAATATAGATAAGAGGGAAAAATCATCTGTGCGGTTGAAGAGTAAGAATCTACTCGTATGCAAATCACTGCTGGGTGGAAGCTACTTACTGCATACCGATTTCATTTCCAAAAAAAATAATAGTGCGTTCAGCTTGCTTTTTTAACAAAATATATATATTATATATATATACAAATATATATATATACAAATATATACAAATATATATATGTATATATATATATATATATATATATATATATATATATATATATATATATATATATATATATATATATATATATATATATATATATATATATATATATATATATATATATATATATATATATATATATATATATATATATATATATATATATATATATATATATATATATATTCTTTTAACCTGGCTTTTTATAGAAGATATTTATATTCTAAAATTTTACGTAACTTATACTAACTTAATTAAATGTTTTTTAAAGATAATATTTTCTACTTAATGATGGAATAAATTAAAACACGTGTTGTACTGCATTTGATAATTAAAGGATAAGTTCAGTGGTCAAGCATATTTATCTTATATGAAAGAGGACTTCAAAAGAAACAAAATGGTGAAGAAAGTATTCACAAATCTTATTCCGTTAAAGAGATATTTAAGTTAGGTATCATTTGTGTAGAAACGACTGAAATCAGACCAGTGGTGATGTCATAGTCTCTGACTCCTCAAAAGTCTTTATGTATTCTATCATATTTTGTCTGCGATTTTATAGCTTAAAAACCGTGGGACTTGTCAAAAAAGTAGTAAAACTGAATCTAGGAAGGATATTTATAATACACCACCTGAAAAAAGCTTGAGGAAAAATAATCTTAAGTGAAAAAAATAAGTATACTTTCTTCAAAATATATAAAGATTTTGAGATATATGAGGCTGTGACATCACAACTAGTCGTTTCTACACAAATGATACCAAATTTTAAACTTGCATATCTCCATATCGGAATAAGAGTTTTTAAGTCCGCTTTCATTTAAGATAAACTTGCTTGACCACTAAACTAATCCTTTTTAACATGAAATTAAATCATCGTTAATGGCATGTTATCTTTTGTTTGCAAGCAGTTGGGTTGTGGTGAGAGGGAAAAACGTAATATCACATAATAATCACACATTAGTAGTTTTCTTAATATTTTTTATTTACCTTTCTTTGGGTTGTGGTGGAAGGCTATAGCAGAAAAAACTACACTATGTATAAAAACTTTCTTTCTTCTTTGATTTACTGGATTTAGACAACAATTGTATTTTTGTCACATTTTGATAAATTTTATGATGTAATGAAAATTATTGACCAAGAGGCTTGAATGAATATGATTTTACATACCGTTAGTTAAGCCGAAATTGGTCATTTGTAATTTTAACGACAATAAAATGGTCGGGATAGATAGCGTTATCAAGGATACAACTGCAAATATTTGTTAAAGCTTATGTTGAATGTAATAATGTCAATTCTTTAATGAGTTAGGTAATGGAACTAAGATGGCTCTCGTCTCGCATGAAGGTGCTTTTTCTGGTGTTCTGGTAAATGTCTTCACAGAATGCAGACATGATTTGACTGAAATAAAAAGCTATTTCTTATGTACCTGAATAAAAAAAAATTAAAAAAATGAAATAAAGGTGACATTCCGTCTACGTTTCACAGCTTAAATGTTGTCTTAAGATTTGTTGTGTTAGGGTAACAAAATTTCGCTCTGTTTTGGATTTGTTAAAGATAATAGCTTGGTTAGAAGTATTTTATAATTCTTAAGGTTAGGGTTAGATTTACCCTAATTATCCGTTAAAGATAAATATGTTATTTATTATAAAGAAAAAGAAAATAATAACAAACCAGTATAGATTTTGTAAATTTATTTAATTAATTGACTATCAAGAAGGAGTTTTGTTTGTTTCTTTTTTTTTGATGGTTTTTTTTCTTTAAATTGTTACAGTTATTGTAGTGGAAATTTAAAAATCATTAATTTATCTCAAAACAAAGAACATTTCTTTATAATCGTAAATAACAATTTAATGCAGACCATAAACAGTCATGAAATATTTATTTTGAAATTGTCAAATTACTATCCTTAACAGATTCATTTTAATTACGTAATCGATCAGTCAGTCTGAATCAAAGAAATTAATTCAATGGAACTAATTTATTTCCGAAATAATTGCATGTTATGCGGTTAAGCCTGGTTTAGCACGATTTGTAACGGGTGTAGTAGTTTGCAAATAATTGGTCATTCTGACAGGTGAAAAATGATTGAATAATGGTGACACCACGCGCTATGTAATGCCTCAATTCAAACCAACCTGAAATAGTGCTATTATATAGATCACTGACATATCATAGTGTACTGCAATTAAATAAAGACCCGGAACCTTATATGGAAATTAATGAGGCAATTGTGCCTTTGAAGGAATACATCTGAAGCGTGATTTCTTTTATTCTGTTACGAAAACATAATTATAACAAATGAAGCGTTGGAACCGACTTAACAATTTCATATCTCATTTAGTTTTCGCTACGCAATGTCAATAATGAAACTGTGTGATATAGAGTGAATGTTGGCATCCATCTCTTAAACATGACAGAAATGCGAAATGAATCCAAATTTAGGATTAAAGAGATAGCGCAATTTGTAAGTAATGCATTTATTTGGCATTAATGCATATGAAGGTGTCATTTGTCAAGTTGTTTACATTCTACAAAAGGTCTTTAAATGCCAAAATCTTTTATCAACATTGCAAATAAATTTGTAATTTTGAAATGGCTTGCATTTTTAGGTCTACCATCTTATCATGTTACTTTGTTTACAAATATGTGATTCATTGTTGGAACATGTAATTATTAATAGCTCCATGATGGTTGTAAAAACATTTTTTTCATAATCTTTGGCTTGTCATCTTTGGTGGCAGCTTCCTTGAAGGAGAGCAGAGAGTTGGTCAACCTAGCCATGCCCCCCATACTAATCATAATCATCACCATTCTCAATTAATGGAATTTGAGTAAACTTATGATTTCAAGCCCTTCAATACATCATTTTATACATTTAAATATCTCGAATTTTGATTAAACCATACTTTGAAAAACGAATGTTTTTGTTCAAAATTCAAAGACTGGTCTGTTGAAGGAAATTCAAAGAATGTTTTGTTTAAGGAAATTTAAAGATTGTTTAGTTCAGGAGTTGTTATTTAGATCAAAATAACAACTCTCTGTTTTGTTTAAGTAAATTTGATGAAGGCAATTTCTATTCTTCTTAAAGAAATTTAAAGACCTATTCTTTTAAGGAAATTTGAAACCTGTTCTGCATAAGGAAATTTAAAACCTGTTCTGCTTACAGATGGTGGACTGTTCTGCTTAAGCATAAAGAATGGGTGTTGACCCGTACTATCCGTTTATCATGCCCAAAATCATGAGAAACACAATTTACTGGTCAGTTTTATTTTCACTACAAAAATCGGTATCAGATTTGAATACTAAGATAGAATATACATTTTGAATTACGTTCCTCGACCTAACTTAAATATAGCATACGTCATGTTAAGGTTATGTTTTTGGACAAGTATTTTAATTTAAATACAATTTGATCAAAGTTTAGCTTATTCTTACTATTATTGAAACTCTTAGTCTTTGCAATAAGGAAAACAGACTTAGAGACAACCTTTTAGGGAAAACTTTCATTATTTTCACTTTCACCAATGTCACCCGAAGCAACATTAGTAGTTTTTATTTAAAAATATATATATATATATATATATTTTGACGATTCACCACTGACTGCGCATAGAATATATTCTCTCTGTTCTTACCTGTTTACGTTTTAATTCAGATACAAAGCTTCTGTTTTATATTATTACTAAGACGTTTATTTTTTACCTTCAGAGATTACAACAATCATGAGAAACCTTGGTACATTTTAGTACATTTCCAAGAAAGCTAAAAAAAGTAGCGGAATGCATGTGCCTTGAAAAATATGCTCAAGCAACACTACAGAATTCGACTTAGATTAATGGGATCTAATGGAAGAATTTAATATGTAAATGACATTTTAAGAAATTATTTTAGGTCGAAGAAAATGTTTACCTCTCGATCTTGTGCTTTTCTTGCTTTTGGCTGCGTTGTTATTATTAGGTTCCGATGATTGTGTTTGGTGCGGATCGGCGCCGTTTTGTTGTGCCAATCCACCCGGCGGCGTTTGCTGTGCCGAGTCGCTCGATCCACTGAGAGACATAACTTTCAGCTTTTAAAATTTGTATTTGGAAAAGAAATTCTTAAACATCCAAAGTAAACCGAAAGAAGAACTGTCTTGGCACTCACCTTTGATAAAAAAAGGTGATCTTCATTAACGTTTAATCATTCGGTTCTTGAAAGTCGTCGAATAGTTTTGTTTTCTTTTTATTCGACCGATTAAAAGATGTTAAAAAAGCAAATCACTTCAATGCACGAATTAAAAAGATAATGATTTTTTTTTTCCTCGCAGAAATCAACTTAAACAAATTTCGTAGTGAATGAGTAAATATTACTCGTTAAAATGTAGTGGAGCTGAAATTGTCTGGTCGTCAGGTCCTCAGTTATGCACCAAAACAAGATTGGAAAAAATATCCGGAAAATATTAAGAAAAAGTGGCTGTTTGTGATCCGTGTTTACACTGATGAGACCGATGATAACAAATAATTAAACTGCAAGTTAGATCATCTTTAAAGGCTGAAGTTAGATCACTAATCAAACTTGTGCAAAACACATGTCTTTTTATAGCCTTAGGGTTGTGTGTAAATAGAAAACACTGAATCCTTAGTACTAAACAAGTGTGGTTTTAAGACAACAAGCTGACTCGGTTTACACACCCTCGGGCGATGAACATCGGAAGTTTCATTTCTCTCTGTCTTTTTCAACTGTCAGACCAATAAACTCTCCTCAAAAAGAAATACAGAGTTATCCCTTTTTCAAGTTCCTATACTTTCCACGTATTATACAAATGTTTTATTGTTTATTCCTGCTCAGAACCAAATCGTTCTTTATTCATATTTTACCCTTGACCTCCGAAATCGATTTTCTTGTGTGGAGGCTACACACTCTTTCTACCAATCAAAACACCCGATAGAAACCAGTTTACCAGGGAAATACGCTTGCAGGCTGTTTGGTGTAGAGTAGTAATTTATTCGCACTATTTACATAATAAATAATTTGCGTGATACATGTACTTTCAGCAAAAGATAGGTTCAAATTTTTCGCCAGATGTACTTTTTTTGCTAGATTATAAATATTGTGATATGTGTTCAGTGCAGCAGTAAGAATCACATGCAAAGCATTACATGGGTAGTTTCTTTTACTTTATTATTTCTATTTTTTATATGTTTCTATTACGAATGGGTATGTACTGTTGAAACAATGCAATTTACACTGTAGGGGTAGTAGGCTGCAGATGATTCGTAGGGTTAACAAGTCGACTTGTCACATTTAAACACCATTTGAAGAAGAACACTAGACTTACTAGGTCTTTATTCACCTCAAAAGCCAAAATCTGTTACAGCGGAAGGCGCCAAGGACCAGTGTCATCGTAAACGGTAACAATCAGTGGTGTAGCTAGGGCCCTTCAAGCCGGGGCGAGTGGGGCCCTGGCAGGCCCTGTTGTACATAGGTATAATGGTACATATTTCACAGGCCCCATTATAGGGCCTGGGTTGCCCCCTCTCCCCTTAGTTACGCCACTGGTAACAATAATGGTTGTTAATAGTACCGCCTGCGGGAAACAGCCAAACAAAGATATCGGAAAAAGGTAAATTATTGTAATCAACAATGTAAGGGGCAAAGATTTCAGGTAAAAACACCCGAAATTAGTGTTTTTATAATTTGCCGAAAATGGTAAATTAAGAAAACCTGATTCGGAAAATCGAAATAGATAGAATTGGTCACGATGCATCGTGGATTCTGATGCTTTATAGAAATAAATAGACTATGGCTATATGCCCCCCATAAATTACGACAATGATGGTGACGATGATGATGATGATGATGATGGTGATGATGATGATGGTGATGACAATGATGATGATGATGATGATGATGATGATGATGATGATGATGATGATGATGATGATGATGATGATGATGGTGATGATGATGATGATGATGATGATGATGATGATGATGATGATGATGATGATGATGATGATGATGATGATGATGATGATGATGATGATGATGATGATGATGATGATGATGATGATGATGATGATGATGATGATGATGATGATGATGATGATGATGATGATGATGATGATGATGATGATGATGATGATGATGATGATGATGATGATGATGATGATGATGATGATGATGATGATGATGATGATGATGATGATGATGATGATGATGATGATGATGATGATGATGATGATGATGATGATGATGATGATGATGATGATGATGATGATGATGATGATGATGATGATGATGATGATGATGATGATGATGATGATGATGATGATGATGATGATGATGATGATGATGATGATGATGATGTGATGATGATGATGATGATGATGAAAATATGATGATGATGATGATGATGATGATGATCATAATCATGATGATCATGATAATGATCATGATGATCATCATGATGATCATCATCATCATGATATGATGATGATCAAAATAATGATGATAATGATGATGATGATTAAAATGATGATAATGATGATCATCATCATCATTATCATCAGCACGATGATGATGATGATCCCTCCCCAACACACACACACTTTCCAAATGAGAATTACGGCCCTGATTGTCTTCAAGTTACTCACCCTCCCCAAGCGCATCGCATCGTTTCTATCGCAACTTCCGCAAACGCAAAGAAATCACAAAACCCTGGTCAGATGAGTAGCGTAGGTTACGACGTTACATCAAAGAAACAGACATAGCGTCCTCTAATCGTTTGTGTGATACACTTGTGTTGTTCAGAAGAGTTCGGGGAAAATTACAAGTCAATAAAATGCCAACAACCTAATGGTAGTGCAAAACAGGGTGAAGCTACCAGACGGGAGTGGGGTCAGTCTCCCCGACCTGATTTGGGGCCAAAATCGAAATATATTAGATATTTTCAACATTTCATTACGGTTGATTTGTTCCAACAAATTTAAAATGAATCTCTCTGATTAGTGGTGGCAGTGTGTGTGTGTGTGTGGGAGGGGGTACCCTCATAAAGGGGCAATACCCTAATACAAAATAGATATGGATATATGTACAAGGCCCAAGGAGACATGTTCTCTTGCCTGATAGCTTTTCCCCTGCCGCCTAGCAAATAGAGGAATCCCCTGCCCTGTTAGCTTCGTCACTGGTGTTTGTTTTGTGCACACCTGTCATTAGGTGTGACTATATGCAACACATATTAATATCTTTCTTACGATATGTGGTGTTTTCTAAATAATACTTAATTTAGTTTACATGCTTTCATACATCCTATTCACTATACTGACTTAGGTTCGTCCTCATGTATCAAACCTTAAGTTGCACTTAACTGCTCGATACGGACGGATACATATACCAGGGAGTTGCCCCCCGGAAGGAGTCATAGCGCAGTTCATCAATCCCTCATCCCATCAAAAGCATATACCTTTGAAACAAACCAAAAAAGGAAAAAATCCAATCGAAATCAGTGATAATTTTATTCAAAAATTAATATTTTTTATTTATTTATTCAAAACATGTAAGTATCCACGGATGGTCGTGATTCAAACGCTCCTTCAAGAACATTGTCGTGGTTCATAATTTGCAGTTGGGACACCATACCTCGCAATGGTAATCTGTAACTCAATGTTGACTGTTGAGTTAACGATCTTAATCTATTATCTTGATATATTAATTCCATAGGGATAGTTTTCAGTTTTTGCTAGGGTCAAAAAAATCACCACTGGGGAAATGGAATGAGGGGGAGGGGAGAGGGGGGGGGGGAGCGTTCCATATCCCAAATAACAGATCCCTGGGTTTTAAAAAAAGGGCTTTGGTTATATAGGCGGGGAAGACATTATTTGCGAAGACTGACATATAGTAGAAGAAATTTACATTAAACAATTCAGCAGGCTACGCCCTCGTGCATCGCAAATTCTTTAGAGTCAGGTAGAACTTGGAAAAATAAATGCAGAGTCTTCTTCTCTACAGCACTACGTTCTTTTATTCTATTCTTAATAGAAAATGAAAGAGCCGGAATTTATCTTCTATATGTTTAAAGTTAAAAATTTATGACAAAAATGATGACATACTTTTTCTCTTTATATCGTTTAGTATCAGTATGACCACGGCGCCCTACGGCGGATACTTAGGAAAATGGCGTTAACAATAAAGTGAACAAAGATGCAATTTCACAAATCGGGATTAATTTGTAACCGACAACACATTAATGCATTAAATTCGTTTTTATGGAATAAGGTCATTTCTTGGTAAACGCCGTAATATATGCAGAACTATCCGTGATTTGGATTATTCAATGTCTTCAACTTAAAAAAGATAAAAAAAAGGTCCCCAAGACGTACTAGCTCACGACCACGAGCCGTTATTGTACTTTAAAGTACAAGCTATAACGCTGCACATAATTGCGTGATTTGGATATATACTAATCTGGGTATATACCCCAAGCTGTAATATATTGCCGGGGCAAACTGGGTAGGCCTATATACCTAAAACTGTAATATATTTCGGGAGACATGGGTAATATAACTAAAGCTGTGATATATTGCCGGTGTAAAAGTAAATTTTGCCCCTCTGTAAATTTTGGCCCCCCGGCCCTTGTTTCCTAGGAAATGTGTGCCCCCAAACAATTAAGCCGTAGCCATCCAGTATATTTGTTCCCCTCCCCGCCCCCTCCCCGTCCTGCCCCTCATAGTAAAAACGGTCCGTTAGGAAATTTGGGCCCGGCCCTTCTCTCCTATAGAATTTGGAGACAACAACTTGTCCCCCTTTTGCAAGAAAAAGACTTTCTTCTCCATTCACACTAAATCTCACTGCCGTTTTGCGTAAAGCACGCCTTTTTTTCTTTAGTGTATTAGCTTATCACTTCTTATAACTTTTTAGCTTATCACTTTAGTAAACAAAACTAATTGAAGGAAGCGCACAGACACACCAGTAATTTTCCTAGTAAAATCAGTCCGGAGAGGGCCAAATTCACTAGACATTCCTTAGGAAATAAGGTCCGAGGGGCCCAAATTTACGTGGAGGAGGGGGGGGAGGCAAATGTACTATCAAACTGGAACAAACTGGGTATACACTTAAAACTGTTATGTATTTCCGTAGCAAAATAGGTATATGGCGAAAACTGTAATATATTTCCGGAGAAAACTTATAGGCGCCGGAAGCAAGGGTGGGGGAGGGGGAGGGGAGGCAATGGCCATGGCCTCCAACTTTTTAGAAGTAGATGTTTGGCCCTCCTAAATTTGAACTTACATGTGTGTCATTTAGACACAATATTTTTTCTTTGAATAAGAAAATCAAGTCACTGGAACAAATTAATCAATTTCCTTCAACACAAACCATACATGACACAAATGAAAAGAGTTTCTTTTTTTGTGTAAAAAACCAACCAAGCAATCTAACTGACTCTGTCCAGGAATACTTCAGCCAGCAATACTTCTGTACTTGCATGTTTTAGACTGTTGGACGATGGCAGATACCGTCGGGTTATTACAGCAACCAAGGGCGGTCCTGTAGCCACTGGGGGGATTTCTGCTCCCCAAACTAATGTAAGCAAAACATTGTAAAATAAAGCCTTAAAATTTGGTAAAATGCCCCCTCCTTAATCATTTAATTTGTCCCCCCAAAAATGTAAAGCTGGCTACGGACCCGACTAAAGGGAGATGCTGTAACTTATCATCCCTGTATCCCGCCAGAAACATGCGAAGTACAGAAACCCAAGTTATGGTAGGCGTAGGAATGGTCCCCCCTCTCAGACGGGGAGGGCAGGGAAGAGAACCCCAAAATTTCCCGGTTACAAGTGGGAAAAATAACTTTCTATCAATGTTTAAGTTCCTGCTAATCGGGGATTTTTGAAAGTTTTCAATTTTGGAGCAAACACCCTTGAACAATATTTTCAGGAGCAAACTGGGTATACACCTAAAACTGGGCATAAATGTATACTAAAACTGTAATATAATTCCGAAGTAAAATGTACCTAAAAGTGTAATATATTTCCGGAGTAAACTGGGTATGTACCTGAACTGTAATATATTTCAGGAGCAAACTGGGTATACACCTAAAACTGTAATAATATTTCCGGCATAAACTGGGTATACACCTAAAACTGTAATATAATTCCGAAGTAAACTGGGTATGTACCTAAAGCAGTAATATATTTCCGGAGTAAACTGGTATGTACCTGAACTGTAATATATTTCCGGAGCAAACTCGGTATACACTAAAAAACTGCAATAGATTTGCTGGAGCAAATTTCTTTGTTTTGTCTGCGTGCTTTGTTTGTTTTCTTTCTTATTTAATTATAATTTGAATTTCAGGAGCATTCGACCGTATTATTGTGAGGGCGTATATTATGGGGACCTTAAATATTCGAACACACTTTCCTTGCACGTGAAGGTAACATAAACTGCTTCTATAAATGTTCAATCAAGGGTAATCATTTCTAATAATTTTCCAACGACACCAGTATTATACGCGAGACTTCTGTTATTTCGAATTACAATGTTTTAGGCTTCATAAAAAAAAAAAAAAACATTAGCTAATCACCCTCCTTCGGGCGCATCAGTTGTGAGAGAAAATCCCAGATTTTGTTTTGGAAAAAAGTACCGTATTTTTCTCTGGGATCAGTCATCAGGTCATTCAGCGTCAGTACTGCCGTTTCTTACTACTTTCTACCGAAAGCGAACGAATGTTTCCGATAGTTTTCAATACGGTGCGGTATTTATTACGCCTGATGTGGTTGACCTGATCCGGAACGCTGCAAATCACCAAAGTTTATTGACTTGGGAAAACAAATAACAAATAACAGCAGCGCGCCATAATCAATTTTTTAACTGGGTTCTTGGTGATAAGCTTATATATAAATATCTATATATATCTTTTTTAAACTCTTTTCTTTCAGGGCCTTAGCAAAGCGCCCTTACTTTCAAACTGTTCCACCAAGCACTAGGCTAAGCCTATACTTAATATGATTACAGGGCATGCAGGATCGCTGACCAGTTACTCCCTATGTTTATCCTGTGGCGGCGTCCGCAACATTTTGCTACTACTGGTCTTCCGTAGCTATGCCGTCGATTATGGCTATGCAGTCAATCGTAGTTATTTCGTCAATCGTGGCTATGTCATCGATCGTGATTATGTCGTTAATCGTGATTAGGTCGTCGATCGTGGTTATATTGTCGCGTGGCTATGTCGTCGATCGTGGCTATGTTGTCGGTCGTGGCTATGTTGTCGGTCGTGGCTATGTTGTTGATCGTGGCTATGTCGTTGATCGTGGCCCTGTTGTTGGTGGTGGCTATGTCGTCGATCGTGGCTATCCGTCATTCGTGGCTATACCGTCGATTGTGGCTATGCCGTCGATCGTGGTTATGTTGTTGATCGTGCCTATGCCGTCGATCGTGGCTATGTCGTTGATCATGGATATATTGTCGGTCGTGGCTATGTTGTCGGTCGTGGCTATGTTGTTGTTCGTGACTATACCTACGGTCATGGCTATGCCTACGGTCGTGGCTATGCCCACGGTCGTGGCTATGCCTACGGTCGTGGCTATGTCGTCGATCATAGCTATGTTGTCGGTCGTGGCTATGTCGCCGATCGTGGCTATGCCGTCGATCGTGACTATGTTGTCAGTCGTGGCTATATCGTAGATCGTGGATATATTGTCGGTCGTGGCTATGCCCACCGTCGTGGCTATGCCTACGGTCGTGGCTATGTCGTCGATCGTAGCTATGTTGTCGGTTGTGGCTATGTCGCCGATGGTGGCTATGCCGTCGATCGCGACTATGTTGTCAGTCGTAGATATATTGTCGGTCGTGGCTATGTTGTCGGTCGTGGTTATTTTGTTGATCGTGACTATGCCTACGGTCATGGCTATGCCTACGGTCATGGCTATGTCTACGGTCGTGGCTATTCCCACCGTCGTGGCTATGCCTACGGTCGTGGCTATGTCGTTGATCGAAGCTATGTTGTCGGCCGTGGCTATGTCGCCGATCGTGGCTATTCCGTCGATCGCGACTATGTTGTCAGTCGTGGCTATATCGTCGATCGTGGCTATGTCGTTGATCGTGGTTATGCCGTCGTTTGTGTCTATGCTGTCGATCATAGGCCAAAAATCGCCGAATAGGGTGAATCTAATAAGATGACCAACACGTCTTTTGCAAATTTGAAAGATCATCAAATCATTCTCTCCTCACATAGACTGATAAAAAGAAATATCACTGCACCCGTTGAAAAACTTCCAAGCGATGGTTAAAAGTAATGAAATTACGCCAGCATGTAATCAACTTTATACCTTTTACCGCCCTTGATCGTTTGTATCATAACAATGCGGGGATTATATCTTGTAAGCCTTACTTCAACTTGAAATAGTACAAATGCTTTATTTCACTTTGAAGGCTAGACCTTTTTTAAGCTTTACACATTTCTGTCGTCTAAATTTTACCCATAATCAAATCTTCACTAACACGTTGGAACCATATATTTTTGGCCAAGTCCCTACTTCTTTCTCTAAATACTAGAGTACACCCAATCCTTCGGTCGATTCTAATCTAATATTACCCGGCTAGGGAAAATTAAGAAGACTGGAAGACATAACTTTTAAGAGCGCTTATTTCATCAGGGCAGATTGCCGAGGTATAGCGACGAGATAGGTATGATGGTATGCATGGTTTCATCAGGGCAGATTGCCCGGGTGTAGCGGCGGGGTGGGAAGGCTGGTCAGATTGCCGGGGTATAGCGGCGGGGTGGGAAGGCTGGTATGCATGGCTTCATCAGGGCAGATTGCCGGGGTATAGCGGCGGGGTGGGAAGGCTGGTATACACGCACGAGTACGAACATCAAACTGTCAAATTGTCGGATGAAAAGCAACGAAATGCCAAGCCTACAACGGAACTCTATATAATATGACGCGGAGGCAATAAAATGGCGTAGATAGGCGTTTTGAGTATGGGGCGCTGTGGTGTAATCAGATGGATGGGGCTGACAAAGAAAAAAAAAAACCTAAGGATATTAATGCGAACATTTCCTGTCATAGGCTACTTAAAACATAGCCTTTTAAACTTAATTTTGCATCTCATTAATACGGTGTACCTGCAACATTTCATAACTGCATATAGCCTATGTTTAAGCGATTTGGATACCTGGATACCTGTCTAGTGTCTGTTTGAGATTTCTTAATGTTTTGACCTTCTTTAACCTCTCGAGCAAATGGCAGAAAGCGACCCACATTCCCCTCACGTTTTGATTTTATTTGCACTCTTTTATGCTAAAACAGTTAGAAGCTGTTGCTATCTATTGTGTATCTTTCAACCGCAGCATCTGCTCGCACAAAAGAGAGGAAATCCACTTCATCTTGCCAGAAGTATCCTCTTGGTTTGAGCTAAGTCTTGCCTTTATGACGAACACACAACCCCCAAGTGAAAACCTCACCCAGTGGGGGGGCCTCTCTAAAAACCCTGGCTACCCATAGCGCCGACGTAAGGTCCATTTCTATCATTTTAATATTCGTGTTAAATTGAGCAGAATACATAACATTTTAGCGTTGCCTGAGTCGCCTCAGCACTCAGCGCTCATAAGCGCCTTTCTTTCTTGTCATAATACTTCACGAAGAATGGAAAATCTGAAAGAGTTTTCATAAAATCTTTTTTATACATCATTTTTGTAAAAATGCGGTTTATTAATTGAACTACGCATTCTCATTTATAATACGTGTTAAATAAACACTTGATCTAAAGGATCTAAATAAAGGGCAATGACAAAAGCCATTTTGACTGTTGAATATAATAAGATTTGCGGCTTTTGACAGCTTGCACTGACTGTGGGCTGTGACCTACAATTTTCAACGATTTGCTCCTTGGTTTCAAAAGAAAAATGGTAGGTTCACGCGCGGAATATCCACACACTTAAGGTCAAAATGGCGTAATGTATATACCGCCATGATATAAACAGATTTGCAGTGTAATATGATTTCATCTGATATGATAATATAACATGGTAATATGTGTGCGACAAATGACGTTATCGGTGGATGAGATTTAATTAATATTTAATATCGCACACACATACACGATGATATCACATTATGCATGGTATGGTATGATATCAAATTATACATGAGATGACATCACACAATACATGATGACACACATAATATCACATGACTCAAGAGATCACGTGGTTCTTGATATAACATGGTTCATATCCTTATCACATAATAAATGAGATGATATCGCACGATGGTATGACAGACTGTGAGAGCGATATGTATGATGTGGATTGTGACGTCATCCGTGATTGTAAGTAATGAATGGTATCGCACAATACATATGTCAAATAATACATGATACGATATCACGTTCATTATATGATATCACAAAATAAGATAAATGATATTACATAATACATTAGATGATAACATATAATACACGAGGTGGTATCACATAAGAAGTGGCATGATATTACGTAACCCATGGTATGATTTCATAGAGACTTTTACTTGATATTTTCATCAAATACTGCACTGTATAATATCATACATTGCATGATACTGTACAATACACTAAAGGATATCACATAATACATTAGAATGATAACACACAATACACGCGGTGATATCACATAGAAATTGACATGATATTTCATAACGCATGCATGGTATGACTTCATATATGATTGATATTTTATAATACACGTGAACGAGATGGAAGTAATTTATGATAACGCACAATATATGATCAAATCTCGTATTGCATGATATGGATATCAAATATACATGATATGATAGCGCACAGCACAGCGTAGTAATGCTTTGACTTCCTGGTATTTCTTACATGTTTCAGTAATCCTTATGTGACACGCGGTAACAGTTTAAAGTTGATCAAAGAGGTATCAGGGATTAATATTCGGCGTTTTAGCTTTTCGCAAAAAGTTGTTAATGAGTGGAATAACTTGCTTGAGTGGGTGGTTAGATCCAATTCTGTTCACAATTTCGAAGTCAACATTGATACATTCTTTACTAACAATGGGCGTCTTTTATATTGTTTGTGTATTTTCCTGTATTTTACGTTTGAGGTGGTGCTGGTGGTGGTGTTAGTTTTGGCTTTTTTATAGGTGACAAACCCTTCTTAGCCCGTTATCTTGTTAAGTTATATCACACATATTTATTATATATATATATCTATATATATATATATATATATATATATATATATATATATATATATATATATATATAAATATCTATATATATATATATATATATATATATATATATATATATATATATATATATATATATATATATATATATATATATATATATATATATAGATTTATATATATATATATATATATATATATATATATATATATATATATATATATATATATATATATATATACATATATATATATATATATATATACATATATATATATATATATATATATATATATAATATGATAACTCATAACACATTATATGATATCACGTGATATATGATATCACGTGATATATGATAACTTGTGATACATGATAACTTACCACCTAATGTACAAAGCACGTGATGCAACACGATATCACGTTAAAAAAAGTGGCGGCGATTTATTTCAACACTGCGGGAGGAGGGGGTAGTAATGTAGCCAGCCATAATAGGCTTGATATAAGGCTTCATTTTTAGGGGGGAGATAATGATATTGGTCCCCTAACAAAATGATTAGGGGGAAATATCCCCTCCCCGTCTGGGATCGCCGCGCTATGGTAAAACCTTAAAGTAGACCTATATATTGTATGATAACCAAAGCACGTGGTATACTAATCATATATGACATAATATTCTACATAATATGATATCACATACTAACATACTATATATGATACGATATAACATATACATGATATGATATTACATAATATGCATGATATAACATAGACCTACTATACATCATATATCACATAAAATACATGATATGACATTACATATTATCCTACGTAATATGATATGACATAATTATATGATATAACATATAATATATTAAGTCATATCTCATTATACATGACGTAATGTAAGAAATCGTACATGATATAACATAATATATGATGCGATATCACGTAAGTTTTTATTTCATTTTAAATAGTAACTCCCTTTATGCAAATGTATGCCACGGAACTGTTGAAATGCATCACATTTTGTAAGTCAAAAAAGCTACATTCTTGTTCCACGTGATGCAGCAATTTTAGCACACCCAATTGCGCGATTAATTTGATCAGCGAACACGAACTATGTACAAACCTCAAACGAGACATGACGAAGAAGACGCTTCATTTGGTAAAATTTAAATGAATTAATTCTGGTTCAAGAGACGGCAACATTGTAACTTAGGTGGTGGGTGGAGGTAATGAGGCCATAGACATTTGTAAGCACATTTAGCGATGATTGTACGCGCGGCTTCTGAAGTAAAATAACCTAATTTATCACCGTTCAGTTTTCAACAGTAGAAACAATTTTTATCAAATTTACCACGTGATGCATCTCCAACCTGTTAATTTTTAACAGACAATCATAATTTCTGCCAGGAATGACTTCGATTTTCAATCTTTTGGCGGGAGAGTAAAAGAAGACTCATTTTGATTAAAAACTTAAGAAAAGTACTTGACTTTCTAGAGCGGTGTTAGAGTGGGTATGTCTTGGAACCTCGGCAAAAGCCTTAACTAACTTTTGAAATTAATTTAAGCCACTTTGAACATTAATAAAATAGCTTACTATTATAGAGTATATGCAACTGGGTACCATACAGAATTGTACAGACCTTTTGGGACTCCCCCTCCCATCTTTTATTTCCATAAATCCACCCCCCCCCCTTCCCCCTCCCTCCCGGGCCTCTCACATCTCCCGCATCAAACCGATAAATATTGACACACCCCGCAACTTTTTATATAGCTTTCTTTACATATATGCGAAATTTGAAGTGTTGTAAATGACATCAATTTTGTTATTCAAATTTCCCTATGAACAGTGGCGGCACCAGGATTTTGGTCATGGGGAGGGGGAGGGACAAAATCGGACAAAATGTTACTTTACAAAATTGTCTAGGGTAATTGGGGGATGGGCGGCAAAGCGATCTCGTGGGAGGGACAATGCCCCCCCCCCCCTCCTCCTCCCCCACCCTGTAGCGCCGCCGCTGCCCATGAATAATCGGTGACGCATAGACGTCTCTTCCAAGTGAATTTTGATTTAAAGTTTGATCAATTTCTTATTTAATATCGACAAATGATTTGTATGTCTCGGACGTTTAACCAGACAGATCCAACGGATTGCGGAAGAAAATGGACACATTGTTTAAGGTGATGATATCAAAAATTGACATATCTTCGTGAATAATTATGAATATTCATAAAGCTATTTAAAGTACTTGTTTGATCAAGGAAGTACCGTATCCTTGGTGTAATCGGGGAGCTGGGACTAGGATGTAAATTGGAACAATCTAGTTTAAATTTTCTTTAGTTGGCAGGCCATGTCGTAAATATAGCAAGTAGCAGTCTACTAATTACTGATTTGTTTCAAGGACGGATAAACACATGAATTTCGACCAATCAAAACACACGAATTTAAATCTATTTACCTCCAAGTTGGAGATGACAACTAGCCTTAAAATTTAAGTTTCTTGTAAGATTGTTGCTACGTCTGGTATATATTATTATCTTTTGCACAAAAAAAGAATTTCGGATAAAAATGTCACTTGTAACAGTCATAATGCATAAGACAATACGAATCAACAATGTAGCAAATTTAATCAAAGGATACAGGCTTCAGTAAGCATATTTGAACGATTTCCGCGTGCTTGGTTTGCGCTGTGCAAGTAACCAGATTTGCCGTTTACACCTATTAGATATATCAAGTTAGTCCTTAGGAGCTGTTTTGTTGTTATGTTGTAAGAATACGCTTGATTGAGACTAACTGTAGCAGCGCGAAAGTATCCCTCGAGCTACGTTGAGCCGTTCAAGGAGTAAGGAAGCGGCGTGTAGTTTCTTCTGCAGAGTTTATTTTATTGTTTTTCTCTTTTTCTACAATTCTGTTTTTCAGAACGAAATAAAAATACTTAAAACAAAAATAGTCACGGAATGAAAATTTACAATCAAAAAGTACAAACAGCAGGGTGCACTTGTTGCGCCGGAGGGAGCAGTTGAATAACTGTGCTTCAGGGGGAGCAGTTGAATAACTGTTCAGGGGGAGCAGTTGAATAACTGTGCTTCAGGGAGAGCTGTTGAATAACTGTGCTTCAGGGGGAGCTGTTGAAATAACATGTTCCAGGGGGAGCTGTTGAAATAACACGGTTCAGGGGGAGCTGTTGAAATAACATGTTCCAGGGGAGCTGTTGAATAACATGTTCCAGGGGGACCTGTTGAATAACGTGTTCCAGGGGGACCTATTAAATTATATTTCCCAGGGGGACCTGTTGAATAACGTGTTCCAGGGGGACCTATTAAATTATATGTTCTAGGGGGGGCCTGTTAAATAAAGTGTTCCAGGGGGACCTATTAAATTATATGTTCCAGGGGGACCTGTTAAATAACATGTTCCAGGGAGAGCTGTTGAATAACTGCCCCTTGTTCTAATCACATCCCTTGTCTAATCACATTCCTGGTCTAACAACATCCCTGCTCTAATCGCATTCCTGGTCTAATCACATCCATGCTCTAATCACATGACTAGTCACATTCCTTGTCTAATCACATTCCTTGTCTCAAGTCACATTCCTGGTCTCGAGTCACATCCCTGGTCTCGAGTCACATCCCTGATCTAATCAAATTCCTGGTCTAATCACACCCTTGGTCCAATCAGATCCCTGATCTCGAGTCACATACCTAGTCTAATCACATTACTGGTCTAATCGCATTCCTGGTCTAATTACATCCCTGGTCTAGTCCCATCCCTGGTCTTATATCACATCCTTGATCTAATCGCACCCCTGCATGGTCTAACACACATCCCTGGTCTAATCACATCCTGATCTTATCACATCCCTTGTCTAGTCACATTCTGGTCTAATCACATCTCTTGTCTAATCACATCCTTTGTCTAATCACATCCCTGGTTTAATGGTTTCGAAAGATTAACAATACAAATGCAACGATTTTTTATGACTGGTCTAGGAAGAGCAAATGGAAACTGCCCAATTCAAAGGCGGCGCCATTGAGAGGGCGGAAGGGAAAAGGAACCCAATCCTTTGCACGCGAACAATGTATATGTTTCCCCAGTAATACCTCGAAAGTAAATCGGGTTCAGTACGACTCAGATCTTTCACATGATTGGTCTACCCAATCAACATTTAGATGATGAGAAGCTGAAGTTACAGAATTAAACAAAACCAGAACCTCGATTTATAGATGAGTCAAAACCAGACCTCGACTTATAGCTGAGTCAAAACCAGACCCTTGACTTATAACTAAGTCAAAACCAGCCCCCGACTTATAGCTGAGTCAAAACCAAACCCTCGGCTTATAACTGAGTCAAAACCCGACCCTTTACTTATAGCTAAGTCAAATCCAGACCCTCGGCTTATATCCGAGTCTAAACCAGACCCTCGGCTTATAGCTGAGTCAAAACCATACCCTGGACTTATACCTGAGTCATAACTTAATATTGACTGCCATAGGTGGCAAATAAAGAAACAGGAAGAGCAAACGACAAATCCTGTGAAAATTCTCTTCCAAAATTTGAATTTAATATGATTTTTTCTTCACTTTCTCTTTGTCTTACACAATTCGACATAATGTTTATTAACCACTTATTGTCTAAAATAATTAAATAAAAATACTTCATTTACCAAGGTTTCAGATTCTGAGCTCGAGAAATCTGAAATGGACAAAATACCAAAAACTGATAAAATCGCAGAGGTTCAAAGTAAGACGCCTTTGATGAAGGCGTGTAATAATCAATTTCAAACTGCATTTTATGTATCTTTGTCAGTTTGTATGAAGTCTCCTTCTTCTCGTATGAAAATATATTTTCCAAACTTGAGTCTTATAAATATTCTTCCGCTTGACTAGGGAGAAATTGTGCATACTATTATTCAGCTGAATGCACGGGAAGCAGGTTGAGGAGCAGATGAGATAGCTGGGAGGCAAGAGTTACCATACCAAGCAGCTAGCGAACGCTGAATACATTAAACAGGCGATCGATACTACAATAAAACAAGCTAACTATACAGGGGATACATACAATCACAGCATTCATATCGATTATAAGAACTGTTCAAAATGGAAATAAACAAACGACTGAAAATGAAAGATTAATTAGATTAAGATAATAAAGAAATATAATTGTGTAATCATTCACACAAGCTTTAACATACATACTCATTGTAGCTTCCCATACAAACTTCAAAGGAATTCACATTGTATACGTAGAAGCACACTTCGGAATGACTATTATAAGAAATGACTTACAATCTCAGCAGATCAGGTATTGAATTTGAAAACCTGAAAATAGGACTTTTAGTTTTCAAGTTATGGCTGATCAAAGTTGATCTATTTGTAATATACGCTTAGGGCGAAAATCTACATATTTCATTGTTATTTTATTTCATTTTTTAAATATCATTTAAATTATTCTTATTCTTATTCTTAGTCTTATTATTATTATTATTATTATATTATCATTATTATAATTATTATTATCATTATCATATTATTATTATTAGTAGTAGTATTTTTAAAATTATTAAAATTATTATTATTATATCATTTGTATTATATCATTATCATTATTATTATTATTTCTAATATCAATATCAATATCAATATCAATATCAATATCAATATTAATATCAATATCAATATCATCAATATCATCAATATCATCAATATCATTATTATTATTATTATTATTATTATTATTATTATTATTATTATTATTATTATTATTATTATTATTATTATTATTATTATTATTATTATTATTATTATTATTATTATTATTATTATCATTATCATTATCATTAGGCTTTCATAGTTGCAGTCAGGCAAATAAGGAGGGACTGGTCTATTCCTGCAAGAAGTTAATCAAGATTCAAAAACGTGTTGCTGCACCACAAATTCATAGAGTTATGGCAAACATCGAAAAAACAAATAATTTACATAAGAAAATACCAAGGTGGCTATTTCAATGCCTAAGATTTCAAAACACTGTAAAATGGTCAATTATGATTAAAGGCTTACTACTTTCATGGTCAATTACGATTTAAGGCTTACTACTTTCATGGTCAATTATGATTTAAGGCTTACTACTTTCATGGTCAATTATGATTTAAGGCTTACTACTTCCATGGTCAATTTATGATTTAAGGTTTGCTAATTTCATGGTCAATTATGATTTAAGGCTTACTACTTTCATGGTCAATTATGATTTAAGGCTTACTACTTTCATGGTCAATAACGATTTAAGGCTTACTACTTTCATGGTCAATTTATGATTTAAGGCTTACTACTTTCATGGTCAATTATGATTTAAGGCTTACTACTTCCATGGTCAATTTATGATTTAAGGTTTGCTACTTTCATGGTCAATTATGATTTAAGGCTTACTACTTTCACGGTCAATTATGATTTAGGATTTGCTACTTTCATGGTCAATTATGATTTAAGGCTTACTACTTTCATGGTCAATTATGATTTAAGGCTTACTACTTTCACGGTCAATTATGATTTAAGATTTGCTACTTTCATGGCCAATTATGATTTAAGGTTTAATACTTTGAAGGCCAATTATGATTCAAGGTTTGCTACTTTCATGGTCAATTATGATATAAGGTTTGCTACTTTCATGGTCAATTATGATATAAGGTTTGCTAATTTTATGGTCAATTATGATTTAAGGTTTGCTACTTTCATGGTCAATTATGTATTAAGGTTTGTTACTTCATGGTCAATTATGATTTAAGGTTTTATACTTTCATGGTCAACCATGATTTAAGGTTTGCTACTTTCATGGTCAATTATGATTTAAGGTTTGCTATACTTTTATGTTATTTTTTTAATTTGATATAGATTTATAAAGCAATTTAGCTACGTTTGCCTCTACACGTCCATTCACGTCACTGTTCACGTGCACTGTACCACTGTACGTTTAGCAAGCTTTGTATTTCATACAAACAGCAGCTTCTACGTCTTTTGTATATCTTTAAATTTTGATCTATATTTTTCTTCACACCAATTTATCTAAAATCTAGTTTGCTATAATATATTAATTCTATACCTCTAAGACAAAATGTCACTACTATTACAATATATGCCCCCTCCCCTCCTCCCCGGTAAAGACCTACTAATAAAAGATTATATGCAAATGTATTCCAATTCTATTGTTCTTTACAGTTTTATGCATAAAAGGATGGACTTTGATGTCTCATTAGAGACGAGCAAAACATTCTGGGTAGTCCTTTAAATGTTGATATAGCATGTCGGTGGAGAGATAAAGCTTCTGATACTTTGACATAAGCCTAGAAGTACAACTTAAAGGAAATGCATCGTCCCGTAATTAAATTCAGAAGTGTTTGTAACGTCACTTCCGGTTTTTATTTTGCCACATCAATTGCAAGAAATCTGTGATATTATCTACGTGCGGATGTGTGATCGATAACATTGCATATTTCTCGCGATCAATGGGCGAAATCGAAACCGGAAGTGACGTTACCAGTACGACGGCGTTGACTTAAGAATGTATTTATGAGACACCTTTTCTTTAAAGCTGTTATGTAATATTTTTTATATATCTTTTATTTATTTCAGATCTTGAATAAAATAAATGATGGCTTCTTATTAAGATGTTCCCGGTGCATGGGCGCCCTGAAACACTCCTGATTCATAGACGTTTTAACCAGGGATATGGTAAACATACCCCTGTTTTAACCAGGGATATGGTATACATACCCTAGTTTTAACCAGGGATATGGTATAAATACCCTGTTTTAACCAGGGATAGGGTATATCCCTGTTTCTACAAGAGTTAGGGTATATCCCTGTTTCAAGCAGCGATATGAAATACATACCACTGTTTCAAGCAGGAATATAGTATACATACCACTGTTTCATCCGGGGATATGGTATACATACCCCCTTTCCAACCAGGGATATGGTTTACATACCTCTGCTTCAAAAGAGATATGGTAGACCCTTGTTTCAGGATATGGTTACCCTTGTTTCAGGATATGGTATACCCTGTTTCAAGCACGGATATGCATGTCACTGTTTTAACCGGTGATATTGAGTGCATACCCCTGTTTCAACCAGGAATATTGTATACATATCCCTGTTTCATCGCAGATAAAATTTTAAGTTAAAAATTGTTTCTGCTTATTGGATACAATGATGACGTCATTTGCAAGTTCAAAACTTCAAATTTACCAAACCTTAATGTTATCAGTGGCGGCGCCAGGTCTTTGGTCATGAGAGGGCGGCAAGAGAGGATTTTTATTACAGGGGGGGGGGAGCGTATAAATCAGACAAAATATGACACTTTACAAACTTTTCTGGGGCAAGTGGGGGGAAGCGATCAGAAGAAATGTCCCCATGTTCCCCCCCCCCCCTTCCCCACCCCGTAGCGTCGCCACTCAGTGATATTTTTTGGGGGTCTTTGTAGGATCAAAGGCTTCCCACATCACCAAAAAGAAAAGAAAAACTACTAAAACAATAAAAAAGTCACAACCGTCACCTCAATTACTGAAAATGACGACACATTATACTACCAAGGTGAGGCAAGCGCTATCGATGCCATTTCGCTTATCATTTTTTGCACCGAAGGCTAGTTGTGCAACACCTGCCGTTTGTATGTTATGATCGATCCATGGCAATCCAAGGCCTCCACAGCTCTGTATTTTATTAACATTATTTTCTCCGAAGGCAACCCTTTAAGGAAATCTGCAACTTCTTCTTCCCCGTGGGCGTGTCTTCATAATCAATTTGCATACTTTAAACAATTTTGTATTATGTTAATGACTGTGTTTTCTTGTATATGTCTGAAGGTCTTAATATGATAAAGGGGAGATCACACGCGATGCTAAAGAAAGACAGTTTATACTTTCTGAGACGCAGAACTTTTAAAAGAAAGGGCAATGTACTGTATATTTGTTACCGAAACTTACTTTTCGGTCAGTCGAGGGAGAAAAAATGTGATTTCATTGCTTAAATATTCTCCAACTGTGAAAATGCACAATTAAAAAAATATCAAAATGTTTATTTTCAACGAAAAACAGATCAAGGGCTTGAATAACAGTCCGGGAGTATACCTATTAATGGGAACATTTATAACACACGAGATTATTTAAGTCATGCAGCCATATTGTTTAGTCAGTGAGCATGCTTGTTAATGGGAAGATTTATAACACACGAGATTATTGAAGTCATGCAGCCATATTGTTTAGTCCGGCAGCATGCTTATTAATGGAAAGATTTATTACACACGAGAATATTGAAGTCATGCAGCCATATTGTTCAGTCCGGGAGAATGCCCATTAATGGAAACATTGATAACACACGAGAATATTGAAGTCATGCAGCCATATTGTTCAGTCCGGGAGAATGCCCATTAATGGGAACATTGATAACACACGAGAATATTGAAGTCATGCAGCCATATTGTTCAGTCCGGAAGCATGCCTATTAATAGGAACATTTATAGCACACGAGAATATTGAAGTCATGCAGCCATATTGTTCAGTCTGGAAGCATGTCTATTAATGGGAACATTGATAACACACGAGAATACTGAAGTCATGCAGCCATATTGTTAAGTCTGGAAGCATGCCTATTAATAGGAACATTTATAACACACGAGAATACTGAAGTCATGCAGCCATACTCTTCAGATGTTGCAATAAAATGTCATAGTTTATTGTATACTTATACTATGACTGGATTTCTTGCAAGGCCATACCATTGTTTTCAGTTTTATTCAGTGAAGCATCATTGTTTGAGCTCTATTCAGCCAGGATTCACATTCCATCATTTTCCATTAGAGGCAGAAACCAATTGTATCATTTTCATTGGGTCCGGAGAACACTTGATGTAAGTCTCTTGAAAGAGCTTCCATCAGCTGTTTAGACCACAAAACCATTGTTCAGCACATTCCATTGGAAAGTTTCTTAAAGAAATAATCCCATGTTTTTTTCGTAATCTTTCATAAGAAAGAGAAAATTGTTATAAACAATTTATTACAAAATCCTGTTAATATTGTTATTCCGACCAGGAGATACTCATATTTTAAGGTTCTTGAAAAATGCTAATAAACGAATAGGAAAAGGCTCATTATGACATCACAGCAACACATTCTCCCACAAAGTTTATGTATTTATTAAAATTTAAAATCCTTTTTTATTAGTAAAACCTGCTAGAAAAATAAATTGATAAAAGTTGGGTATTTATATACATTGTCAAATATACCCTACTTCAATTACTTTTGGAAAATTGTTTCTAATCATACAGCAACAACCAATTAACGTTCAAAGAAATACATAAACATTTGGAATGTAATTGTCTTATATGACATCATCAAAGACGAATCCATCATACTGTACACAAACTTTAAAATGCAATTTAAGAGTCTTTAAAAATCCATATCTCCTGAATTAAATATGATATCAACTTGATTTTTGTATCAAATTGGCTCTAAAAGTATGTTCTTTCAAATAAACTTTTACAAAAACCATGGGAATAATTCCTTGAAGTCTTGACAGATCTCATCTAAAGCATCCCTACTCCTTAATTTCTGCCCTTCCCTTTTCTAATTAATCCCACATTTTAATCACTTCTTCATGAAACAGGATTAAAACCACACACCAAATTTAATCAAAATCCAATCATCAGTTCTGGAGATATCTTGATAACAGACAAACAGAGGTAAAAACATGCCCCCCCCCCTTCCATTTTCACCCTTCCCTTGTTTAATATGTCTCAAATTGTTATTACGTCTTCCTTAAGCAGAACCAAAACCAAACCCAGTAATCAGTTCTTAAGATATCTTGATGACAAACAAACAAACAAACAGACAAACAAACAAACAAATTTACAGAGGCAAAAACATAACCTTCCGTCCAACTTCGTTGGCAGAGGTTATAAGAATAGTATAATAACTGTGTAAAAAAAAAACAATAAATGATAATTCGGCTTCTGAAAATATGACCGAACCTAAAGAATTTTTATCAAGTGAACTATTTTTAACAGGTTTTACTATGCAAGGCGCGGCTATAGAAGGCTAGGCGTGATTATACGGAAGTAAGGCTATATGGATGATTCTGAGGGCGTGGCATATAGAGAACTAGGCATGGCTACAGATAGCTAGGCGTATAGCTATACGAAAACAGAAAGTGGCTATATGGGCTACGCGTGACTACACCTTGACACCTGAATAGGCATGCCTATTAATGTTACAGACAGGAGACTATTAATCATTTTCTTCTTTTGTCAAACAAGAAAACCCTTTAAAAAAGGGCTGACGTGGCATTTTTTTTTTTTGTATGGAAAGTAATAAAGAAAACAGTAGCGTGTCTTAAGGGGGCGGGGTTTCGCCCCATAAAAAAATCATAGCCCTCCCTCAAAAAACAAAACTAAAAATCATTATTCTAATTTTTGGAAAATATCCTTCATTTTCGTGAAATCAAAATCTTGAGTTTTTAGTGAAATCTTCTTCAATTTCCGAGAATTCTCTTCAATTTCCAGTGTTTTCACTTTCCAGTAAAGCAAGCTATCAATTCGAGAAATTTAGGAAGTTTTGCGAAATTCGAACAAAATTTTAACAATATTACTAATTTTCCTACAATTTTATCTTAATAATTTCACACTTTCATCAAAATAAAGCATGTATGCGACCGGGAAATGGAACCCCTTTCGGGGGGTCCTAAGTCCTAGCCTCTGTCCTCCCTAATCTCAAAACGGCATTCAGTGTTGTTGTTGGGTTTTTGGGGGCTTAATGCCCCCACAAAAACGAAAAGCTAGACACGACCCTTAAAGAAAGAGAACAAAGTTTTATTTATTATTTATCAAATACAATACATAAAGACGATCTTCAACTTGGTCCTCCTGAAATAAATTCTACCCACGCCTAATTTGACAGGTTGCAAGATTACAGTGTGTACGTGGTCGACGCTAACAATTTATTAAGCTGTGAACTTAGCTCTTTAATTTTCAGAACCGCATCCGGTGTAGTCAACATTCTGACCGTAGTATACGCTATAGCCACCACTTGGCTGCTATACAAGTACTGAAGTATTGCCTGGCATGTAGTGCCCCAGGCTACCGACGAGTGAGGCGTTTTTCTGACTACATCCGGTGAGACTAGCCTCGTTCATTTAAAATTTAAAATAATATTATTCTCCTTCACTATCTCTTTGTGACTCTCCAAAAAAAAAAACAAATTGTTGTAATGATTATTTTCTATTATGTTTCTAAAACAGTAAAAATGTCTAAATAATACCATTCTTCATATCACTTTTTAGACCTGACAATAAAATATTTGATTGGCAACAGAAGTTTTCGTCTACATTCCTCAACGCTGCCAATTTACATGATTTTTGCGAATAAAACCAACGTCATAAATTTCTCTAATTAGCGTTGTTGTAATTGATTGTAGCATAGTAACCATTGAAATACAACCTTCAATTAATAACAATAATTTTAAGTCAATATTCTCTTCATTAAATAAAATTTGAAATATAGTTCTCAATTAAAGATGGCGGATTTTGAGCATGGAGGTTACAATACTAGACCTGTCGCGACCTTAGGGCCACGACAAAAAATAAACAACGGAATTCAGTTAAACATCAAACTTGTACATGTATATGTCCGATGTAACATGCAGGTGTTGCAACTTATGATAAAATTGGTCAAATGCAAATAAGGAGTTAAATGATTAGTTCAGTGGTCAAGCAAGTCCATGAAAGAGGACTTCAAAACAAAAAGAAAAAAAGGTGAAAAAAGCATTTAAAATCTTATTCCGTTAAAGAGATATTAAAGAATTAGTTTCAGGGTCAGCAAGTCCATCTTATATGAAAGAGGACTTTAAAAGAAACAAAATGGTGAAGAAAGCATTCAAAATCTTATTTCCGTTAAGGAGATATTAAAGGATTAGTTCAGGGGTCAAGCATGTCCATCTTATATGAAAGAGGACTTTAAAAGAAATAAAATAGTGAAGAAAGCATTCTAAAACGTATTCTACTACTGAGATATTTAAGTTTAAAGTTTGGTATCATTTGTGTAGAAACGAATGAAATCAGACTAGTTGTGATGTCATAGCCTCAGACTTGTGGCTTAACAACCATGGGATATGTCAAAAATGTAGTAAAACTTAATCTAGGATGGAAATTTAAAATATACCACCACCTGAAGAAATTTTGAGGACAAATTATTTCAAAGGTAAAAATATTAAATCAATTTTTTTTAAATACACCAACAATAATTGTTAAATGTACTGAAGACGCCAACTTTCCATAGTAGACTTACTACACCAGTCATATCTACACAGATAAGTCCGAGATTAAAACTTGAATATCTCCATAACAGAATACAAATTTTGAACGCTTTCTCCACCATTTTGTTTATTTGGAAATCCTCTTTCAAATAAGATGGTTTAGATGGACATACTTGACCACTGAACTAATCCTTTACCTTTTCCTGTTATTCGCTCAGTTCCCGTTATGTTTCTATGACCAGCCACTTTAACAACCAGAAAACCAATAGCTTTTGTGGTTCCTATGCCTCCCCTTTTTAGACGGTGTAATGTGATTTCATAGCAGTATGTATGAATGTATATATGACTATTTAAAAACATGAGTTGATGGTGGTTTACAGTAGATCAAATGTTTTTGTGTTTTTATCCAAAACATTATTACAGGGTTGGCAGGTGTAATAGGTTTGTGTAGAAAATTTACAACTTTAATGTTGCTTAATGGTTGCTGGCCAGATGTTGTTATTCCTGCCAATGTTTACATTTAGATATCAAATTTGGATTTTTTTTTATATTTGTGGAGAGAGAGGGCAGTGTTGCCCTAAGGCAGGCAAGGAGGGTTTTGGTTTTTAAAAATGTGTTGGATTTATGTGAATGTAGCTCTGCGCCCGTATATGACTGCTAGTAAAGGGGATAGCGACATCCTAGGGAGTGAGAACGCTTTCAGGAATGTTAATGCCTAATGACCAGGGAGTTATAGTGTGATGTCGGGAGATCGATTTTCAACCCCAAATACTGATTATTTGAAGAGTTTGCTGTGCATTTAGAACTGATTTTGTTTGGAACTGAACCATGATTTGATGTTATTTTGGGGTCAATTTACTAAAATTTTAATATTATTATAAAGGCTTTTTGAGCAAGTGGTCCCTGGACCCCTATGCCATTATCTGTGACATATTCAGAACTATTTATCTGATGTTTTCAGATCGAAATTGTTCTAGATCTGCTTCATTGGTCATCATTAGTTAGCAAAGATATTAATCTTGAATTAAATATTTCATTAACTGATCAAATAAGATTTTGAACAGAATCTTTAAAACAACATTTCTGTTTCTTTTAAAGTCCTTTTTCATATAAGATGAACATGCTTGACCACTGAACTAATCCTTTAATAATCAATCACTTATTCAAGAATAATATAATTAGCATCGGAACCAAAAATTACGATCTACCATTGACTGATATTTAGTCCGGGAACACAAATGTTCCTAAAAATAGGAACATTTTGCTACATGGAAGCTGTCATTTTGTGATATTTTCCATGATCATTTGCTATCCTAACATTAAACCTTAATGCAATGTTACATATTTTAAATTTTAAATAAGTCTGGGAAAAATATCTTTGCTGGGGGAAACTTAAAACTCACTGCACGAAATTGCCTGAATTACTGTCATGGCTAAATCTGTTAAATTATAAACTATGACATGTTATCGTAACATCTGAACAATCCGGCTGCATGGCTCAATCTCAGGGAGCTGTTACTTTGAATGCAGTTGTTACTTCTTGTGTGTTACACATGTTCCTATTAATAGGCATACTCCCGGACGGATATTCATAATTTTCTTTCACCGTTTTTCGATTTCACCAAATAATGACATGTAGTACATTGCCTGGATTATGGTGAGCCATTTTTCAGATTTTCCGCGTGTTTCAAATAAAAACACCAAAGTCAAACAGTTAAACTAGAAAAAGTTCAAAGAGACATAAAGTCAGATATTCTAGCTTGATATATATGATAGAGAATTAACAATTAAACAAATACCAAGAACCCCATCATAAAATCTTATTCCATTCTCAAGTTATCAAAGTTTGATGTTGTAACATGGACTCAGCCAATTTGTCTAAATTTGTGTTAAAATCATGCTAATCTGCTAATGATGACATAATTTTCCCCAGTGTTGTAGAAGTGGCTCAATTTCTTCAAAAGTCTTCAAATGAAAAGCACAATCGTTTTTATAATTCATCAAATTTTCTGATTTTTTTGTAACATATATTGGAAGAGACAAAACAAAGCTGTTTTTTGTTTTTTTTTGTTCAAATAATTTTCCAATTTTCTGCAAATTTCTAGTTTGAGAAGAAGCTCATGATTGTATCTGAATTTGCTTTAAAAGGGGCGAAAATGTTTCTGATTGATAAGTTCATACGCCCGATCGGGAGAACAGTTTTCCCCACAATGCACCTATCCAAATTCAAAGTTTGTATAGGAATAACATAAGAATGACACACTTTTTGTGCGCGGGGAACTCCAACCACTGCGAAGGGTTCAAATATTTCTTCACGATTTAAAATAATGCCATATGAATTATCTTTCCCCGTGCGCTTTTAACATTTACCGTGCGGTTTTCGAGAAATTTTAAAAGAAGTGATGAATTCTTATTAGGCCTATGTGTAACTGTTAGGCTGTAACAAGGTTTTCTGAAATTAAGAAAATAAATTGGGGATTTGTGAAAATTATTTAGCAATAACTGTGTGATAGTAACAAAGTTGTTTTACTTTCGCAAAATTGAACATGAATAAAGCAAACTTTGTTACAAACCTTCAATTAAACGACTGATAAGCGTCTATGACTGAAACTTCACAATAAAAATGGCGGCTTCCGTATGTTACTGTAAGCACAGTGCGCATGCTTGAGTCTCCCGATCAGGGGACTTTTGAGTCCCCCGATCGGCGGTACGAACCGAACTGATAACAATTATGATTCAACAATTATATTTTTTCAAAACTTCTAGCTATAGAAACCCCCTCCTCCCACTTGTAAGGAGAACGTTCTTAACGTAAATTATCTTTTGTTTCTCTTCTGTCTATAAATTTGTTGTACATCTGTATTCAATATGAAGACTTCACTTAATAGAAAATGAATTTAGAAATATTTATAATCTTCCAACTGCAGAATACCATAAAGAAAATATCAATTGCTCTTTCAAAAACATAAAACTGATTAAATATTCAAATCGTAATGGTTGTATTCCAATAAACACTAAATCTGCTAAACGTACTTCAGTCTATTGTTGTTTAATCTTCGGTTTGACTGATTGTCTTCAATTCAATTTTGTAGAAGGTCGCAAAGCTTTTTCTACTCCGCAGGGAAAAAGCCATCCATAGGTTCCATCTTTTATTGAGTACTCTATATTATATTAATCTATCTATTCTTTTTTAAAAAGGATAAATTGGACGATTGGGAAATCCCTAGAGATCGAATTCTTAGCAACTTAAGTAAGCGCTGCTTCGAAGACGAAGATGATGAGATCACAGCGATGAAACGGGAAAGCAACTATTAGAGATGGAGTGAAGAGTAACGCGCACAACATTTTAGTTTCATGGAATTCTTGATTTGGATAAGGAAAGGAAAATTGCCAGCGATTTGGTTGTGAAATGAAGCGCAAATTGTTATTGGCTGGCTCGCTGATTGACTTGAAAGTAAATATTTAGTTTAAGTTGTTCAACCACTTAGAGGAATTTCAAGTTTTTTAAGACTGTTTGTCAAAATAATAATGATAACATCAAAACGGATGAACACACTTTATTATCGGTGCACAAACTGATGGATATTTTCTTTTGACACCTGGCCGGCAAGATCATCCTTTCTAAAATCGATCATGCCAATCTTTACGGCTTTTTTTCAAGTCCAGTTATTCAAAGAAATAATGATGCAGATTGTCCAGTTTCTTATGAAAATTATTATCGTTTAAAGGATTAGTTTAGTGTTCAAGCAAACAAATCTGATATAAACTGCTGAAAGAGGATTTTAAAAGACGCAAAATGATAAAGGAAGCACTTTAAAGCAGTTTAAAGTTTGGTATCATTTGTATAGAAACGACTGAAATCAGACTAGTTGTGATGTCATAGTCTCTGATTCCTTAAAATCTTTTGTATTCTACCATATTTTGTCCTGCGATTTTGTTGCTTAACAACCATTAGATATGTCAGAAAAGTAGTAAAACAGAATCTAGTAAGGTTAATTATTATTTATCATCTGAAGAAATTTCGTGGAAAAATGATTCAAATAGTTAAAAAGTAATATATCTAAAGACTTGGATGAATCTGTTGATGTGACGTAACAACTAGTCTGATTTCAGTCGTCGCTTCACGAATGATGCAGAAAGTTATACTTGATTATCTCCCACAGAATAAGATTTTCGAATTTTCTTCTCTTCACTATTTTGTTTCTTTTAAAGTCTTCTTTCATATAAGATAGACTTGCTTGACCACTGAACTTATCCTTTAACTCATAGTATGTCATTATGAATATGACTACCACGATTTGCTTGTGTATATTCTTCCATCATGTCCAACTTCAATATTACTTATTTCAGGTGCACAAAGTGATGAAACTGTTAAAGAAAAGGTATCGTCCCATAAATGAATTCAGAAGGGAACGCCGCCGTGCAGACAACGTCACTTCCAGTTTTAATTTTCCTTACTGACTGCGAGCAGGGATATGTTATTTGGGCCTGCTGCGAAAAATTAGTGATGTTATCGATAACACACGAAGGTTTTTATTTTCTGTCCGGCGAATGTGTGATCAATAACATCGCAGAAATCTGGCAATAAATAAGGAAAATTGAAAACTGGAAGTGACGTTGACAGCTCAGCGGCGTTCACTTCTGAATTTATCAATGGGACGATATCTTTCCTTTAAAGAAATATTCCCGTGAATTCATACTTTCATAAATACCGTAGCAGATCATTAAATGATTAGTTCAGTGACCAAGCATGTCCAATTTATAAAAAAAAATTTAAAATAAAGAAAATGGTACAGAAAGCATTCAAAAATCTTATTCCGTTTATGAGATATTTAAGTTTAAAGTTTGGTATCAATTGTGTAAAAACGATTGAAATTAGACTGTACCAAAGGAAATATTGTTAGCTTATATGTTTAAAGGATTAGTCCCTCTTTTGAAAGAGGTCAAAATACAGAAATTAGTGCAAGTCCATCTTATATGAGAGATATTCAAGTTTAAAGGATCTTAAAACGATTGAAATTATATGTTATTGTTAGCTTATATGTTAAGGATTAGTTCAGGGGAAGCAAGTCCATCTTATATAAAAAGGGACTTCAAAATAAAGAAATTAGTGAAGAAAACATTTAAAAAGCTTATTCCGTTCATGAGATATTAAAGTTTAAAGTTTGTTATCATTTGTGTAAAAACGACTGATATCAGATTAGTTGAGTGTCATAAACTCAGATTTCTCAGTCTTAATGAATTCTATTATATTTTGTCCTACGATTTTATGGCTTAAAACCATGGGATATGTTTAAAACGTAGTAAAACTGAATGTAGTAAGGGTTTCGTAATTAGCACCTGAAGAAAGTTGAAGGAAAAATCATTTAAATGGTGAAAAATCAAATAAACTTTCTTTAAAATACATTAAAACTTGTTAAGTATGTGAGGATGAAGACGCCAACTTTCCATACTAGACTTACTACACCACAGATAAGACCGAGCTTTAAACTTGAATATCTTATCTCCTTAACGAAATAAGATTTTGTAAACGATTTCTCTTCATCATTTTGTTTCTTGTAAAGTCCTCTTTCATATAAGATAAACACGCTTGACCAATGAACTAATCTTTTAAAGGATTAGTTCAGTGGTCAAGCATGTCCATCTTATATGAAAGAGGACTTTAAAAGAAACAAAATAGTAAAGAAAACATTCAAAATTTTATTCCGTTGAGGAGATATTCAAGTTAAAGTTTAGTATCATTTGTACAAAAACAACTGAAATCAGACTAGTTGTGATGTCATAGCCTCAGATTCTTCAAAGTTTCTGTGTATTCTATTATATTTTGTCCTGTGATTCTGTGGCTTAAACACCACAGGATATGTCCAACAAGTAATAAAACTGAATCTAGGAAGGGTATTTATGATATACCACCTGAAGAAAAATTAAAGGAAAATAATTTAAATAGTAAAGAAATTAAATAAACTTTCTTTAAAATACTTAAAACTTTGAGGAATCTGAGGAAAATAATTAAACTTGAATATCTCCTCAACAAAATAAGATTTTTGGATGCTTTTTTTTTTTTTTTTGAAGTCCTCTTTCATATGAGATAAACATGTTTGACCAATGAACAAATCCTTTGAAGAAACTTTCAAGTTGGTGGAAAAAATCATGTGATATCTTCTTCATTCAGTCTGTCAGTAAGAAGTTGGTGCTTTTCAAAGATTTCACAAATGTTTTGAAAAGTCACCTTGCAGTGAACGTGCGTGCATGCTTCATGTCATAATTACATATATTTATGTATTTCTATCAAATGAAAGCTTATTTTTCTTTTATCTGGAGTGTTAGGTACATAAGTAGATGGGCAAAGCATGGTGGAGGTGAAAGGGAATTGATTCATGGTGAGGTAGGGGTGAAGGGGAATTGATTCATGGTGAGGTGGAGGTGAAGGGGAATTGATTCATGGTGAGGTGGAGGTGAAGAAGAATTGATTCTTGGTGAGGTGGAGGTGAAGGGGAATTGATTCATGGTGAGGTAAAGGTAAAGGGGAATTGATTCATGGTAAGGTGGAGGTGAAGGGAAATTGGTTCTTGGTGAGGTGGAGGTGAAGGGGAATTGATTCATGGTGAGGTAAAGGTAAAGGGAATTGATTCATGGTGAGGTGGAGGTGAAGGGGAATTGATTCATGGTGAGGTGGAGGTGAAGGGGAATTGATTCATGGTCAGGTGGAGGTAAAGGGGAATTGATTTATTGTGAAGTAGAGGTGTAGGGGAATTGATTCATTGTGAGGTGGAGGTAATGGGGAATTGATCTATGGTGAGGTGGAGGTGAAGGAAAATTAATTCTTGGTGAGGTGAAGGTGAAGGGGAATTGATTCTTGCTGAGGTGGAGGTGAAGGGGAATTGATTCTTGGTGAGGTGGAGGTGAAGGGGAATCGATTTATGGAGAGGTGAAAGTGAAGGGGAATTGATTCTTGGTGAGGTGGAGGTGAAGATAAATTGATTCATGGTCAGGTGGAGGTGAAGGGAAATCTTTATTTTGCTTGAAGGATAAAACATTTAATGAATCTGAATCCGCATGGGAGGATCAAATAATGATTTTAATGCGTTTAAACTAGTGCAGAAATTATCACAAAAATAATTATGGCTTCACGGTATCACGTAATAATTAATGCACACGTCTTTTTCAAAATTTATGATAACGTTACGTTACAGGTCTTAATTTAAACACTAGGCTTTTATAATTTGTAAATGTTCTCCAAATTTCCCAACGGATTTGAACTCAGTAAAAATGTATGACCTTTACTACGCGTCCGTATAGTGCTTTAAATTTGTGTTTGATCTTAAACAAGTGGTATAGTGTTTTCGTCTACTTTCACATTGTATCATCGATAATGAAATTAAAATTAAAATTAATCTATTTAATCAAAATTTTGAATTATTTCTTTAGATTTATATCTTGTTTGATCTTAAAAAAGGTCTACTTTCACATTGTATCACTTGTTTATCTTAAACAAAAGGCTACTTTCACATTGATCATGATCTTAAACAAGTGGTAACTACATTGTAATGAGTCTACTTTACATTGAATGTTTGATCTTAAACAAGTATAGGGCGACAATCATCTTTACTTAAACAATTGGTCTACTTTCACATTGGAAATGAAATTGAAATTAAAATTAATTAATTTAATTTAAATTTTAAATTATTTCGCTGTTCAGAGGGCGACAATATTTTACAACAATCATGTTTTCAAATGAAGCTATATCGTGCAATGTGACGGCTATGTGACGTCTATGTGACAGCATGGAAGTTTATTCGTGTAGATTTACATCACGGCAGAAATGAATAGATGATTATATTTATACCACAATACTACTAATATAGTTCCCGATGAAGGTTGTGATTTATGAAATTGCCTAAAGTGTTTAATTGTACTCAAAGTTTAATACGAATTTCCATTAACTTAAAAAAAACCCTGTACAAAACGCCGTCAGTGACGTTGACAAGAAGAGAGGTTATGGTGCACAGATCCGCACTTCTCAGGGGTATTGTTCAGAGTTAATGTTATCAAGATCCCTTGGAACCCACTTTTCGGACATGGTATTGTTAACAATTCTCTTTAAATGCATTTGCCGTGGTTGTCAGGCTGCTAAAAGGCGTAATTATGGCCCTTTAATTCTTGCTCCCCATATTCCCCCCCCCCCCCCTGCCCTTCTCACAAACACACACACACAAACTCACTTATTTTCTATTTTACTCTGGCCACGACGCTGTTGACATCAAAGGTCAAGACTGAACCAGGGCTGGATTTCTTTTGGATGTTCTCTACGACACTGATCACTGAGATCACCGCCATTTTCAGACCAGGTCATCGGGAGAGATCCGAATGCCCCGACAGCCACTTCAACTCTATGTGTGACACCCCACAGGTTCCTGTATTGGATCCGGGGTGATATTTGACAAAGTAGCATGACGCCCACTAATTTAACCAACTATTGGAGCGACAAAACCGAATAGACAAGTGATTGGAGAAACCACACAGGCTGTGAGAATTACATAATCTCGGTCAGTGACATAGCAGGCCCACAGGGAATTTAGTAATCCCCCCCTCCCCCCCTCCCCCCTCTTCCCCACCCCACCCCTGAAACTTGGACCAAATTGTTATTTTGGTTTTTTGATTAAAAAAACTGTTGTGCTAATATTTCAATACGCATTTTACAAATGAAGTAAATGTCCCCAGTCCTTCATTTAACAGTAATTGCCACACATTCTTGCGCCCCATCTATATTGCCAATATAGTCCCTGATGGAGGTTGTGACCTCTGCCCAATCAGCTGCCCCTAGTGGCGTAACGCTGACTCTACCCCTACCTCATTATAGGTCCTTTACTACAATCAATTTATGAGAATGCCTAAAGTTTTTAATTGTACTCGAAGTTTAATACGAAATTCCATTATCTGAATAACAATCTGTACAGAACACCGTCAGTGACGTAGCCAAGGAAGCAGGGTTATGGTGCACAAATTTTCAGGGTTCAGGGTTAATGTTATCAAGATCCTTCGGAACCCACTTTTCGGACATGGTATTGTTAACCCTTCTCTTTAAATGCATTTGCCGTGATTGTCAGGCTGCTAAAAGGTATCATTATGGCCCTTTAATTCTTAACCCCATACCCCCTCCACTCACTTATTTTACCCTCCCCACGACGCTGTTGACATCAAAGGTCAAGATTGAACAAAGGGCTGGATTTCTTTTAAATGTTCTCTACAACACTGATCACCGCGATGTCATTGTTACAAAACCCTGATAAGAAGTTTATTTCAGTTTCTTAAAAACAGGCAAAAGGATCTTCGTATTTGTCCATTAACGTCATTTTAAAACATCTTTGCACTTATGTTACGAACGACTGCCGCACATTAACACGTGACATTCGGACAATGATTGTCACATAACAATCAACGATTTCCTATCAACAAAGTTACTAAAAAATAGAGGGCGCAAGTTCTATTGATTTATTTACAAAAATCAAAACTTCGTTTTTACATGCATTGTAATTTCTTGAACTAAGAACAGTATAAAGTGTCTTAATCGCTGAGGTCTATGCAGATGTTGATACATCTATGAAATAACGGGGGTCATTTTGTGAGGGTTTACTCTACGCAGTGCCCAAAGCGCACTGTGAGACGTTACTAAGCTGAGGAAGGCGAGGTTAATCAAACTTTGATTAACTCTCTAATCTCAAGCAGTAAACACACGTTGGATTTAGCTTTGATCTCATCTCCATTGGATGTCCAAGAAGAGGAAAAGGTCTTAATCTTACCTTTATGTGGCATGGCTACAGAGCGGCGGTCCACAGGGAGGTAAACTTTTTCAAATGCCAGTGCTATACGATCCTTCCTCCACGATTTGCGATTCTTCCACCGAGAGCGATGCTACGGACAAAATAAAATTAAAAATACTATTTATACGAATTCAAGTAAAATAAAACAAAATTGTCCAATGGGATACACGAGGGATCAGGGGCCGAAAGAATTGCGAGGCCCCTTGCAAAAAAAGTTTTAGTCCATTTTCACCCCGTCTGCCTGTAGGCCTACCGTATTTGCGATTTATGCTCCGGTATGTATGTGTTTATGGTCATTTTACCTTTTAGATCACCAAATAATATGATCAGCTACATTTGAGGGCCCCTGAGCCGGGGCAACTGTCCAATTTCCCCTTCTTGGTGGCACTGCTCGGCACACATACGGTCCCACACATGTGTAGCACCCATGGGACATTAGTGTGCTGCCAAAGGCGGACAGGCAGGTTAAAGGTCGGAAACACAAACCAGGCCAGGCCATTTGGGGGAATCGGCGCGGTCCAGGGGCAAAGCCCCCATTGAGGGTTATGGGCGAAGCCTCCTATCTATATGTTTGAGGATGTATTTTATATGTTTGAGGATTTTGGCCTTTTCAACAAATAGCACGACGCTCACTAATTCAAAAGAAAATGTCCATAAACCTTTAATTAACAGTACTTGGGCTTTTCTTAATAAAAAAACTGATTGTCATTTTACAAATAAAGAAAATGTCCATAAACCTTTAAATAACAGTAATTGGCACAGATCCTTAAACCATATCTGTGTGATGATGGGGCGTGAGAGTTCCGTCAGCCACGGAAAAGCGGTGGGCACAAATCAAAGTTAAAATTATTTATAAATGTTCATTTTGTATTCATTACTCTAATACTGGGATTTCATCACGTGACTTTTAAAATCTGGAAGCCATTTTGCGTCTCCACACGGCCCAGTCACATCACATGTACAATAAGATACTAACCTACCAGTTCAGCAAATTTTTTACTTAACAATTTTTGTTCGCTTCCTGATTTCTTATATGCAAACGTATGTAAGTATAAAGTGTACAGCAGACGACAGTGTTATTTATTGCCCGACAAACTGGCGATGTAAACAAAGTCATGTGACCTTAGGACCTTCAGTTGAAACACCCTTATACCGCCATATGGCGCGGGTAGGTGCATTATTAAATTACGCCACACACCATTAATATAATAGAAGATTCTTGTAGCAACATGGTCAAAAGTCAGAAGGCATTAATGAAACACTTCACAGTAAACGCCTCATTGCTTTTCCTGATTTGAATTTAACAGTTGGAATTATGAAATGAAATATATAAATAAAAAGTTTGATTTTGTTACAACTGGTTCAAATAAATGTTTCTACCATGAAAATGGTGATTATTTCCCACACGGAAATATTACAAAAGTCCTTCGGTGTTAAATTAGACAAAATATTACAATGTTTTGTTATGACGGTTTGGAAGTGGTTCGTATCACGTGGTATATTGAGCGTTCTAGATCGTGGACGTGAAGTCACCATTAATTCCAGGGCCGTGCTGAATGGTTTATCACTTGGCCTCATTCTAAAGCCCATTGATGAATCATTTTATAGCATGGTTTAATTGAACCTTTATCGAACCTGACCTAATTCCTATCTGATGTATGTACCATTCACGTGGACACAAAGATTAGTTAGTATTAGTATCCTATTATGGCAAGAAAATCTGGTGGTGCATCTGTTATACCCCATCTCAATAATACAACAAAGAATGTTTCAACTAATTTAGAAAGAGGTAATTAATTACCAGAAAATGCAAAAAATTGTCTTGGAAGTGCAGCTAGCTATAACATCACACTGTTGTATTAGACTTACTGTGTTAGTCGCTTTACAACACACTGGTGGAATATTTGAATGCGATAACTCCAAAACAGAGTAAGCTATCATTGTTTTTTTGTTTCTTTATGTCCTTTGTCATATAAATTCACATGAAGAAACCTGGCAAAGCATTTTTTAAACGTGTAAAGGGGATTATCATTCACAATGTCACTTTTATAAGGCAAGTCTGCCAAATGCGAGATCGTGACAATGGGTGACAATAGGATCGTGACAATTAAGTGGGTCCACTCTAAACTGACCTCCGACGGGATCAAGAAACAATTAAAGAAAATGGTCAGAATCATTCTTTTCTTCCGATATAAATGACCCTTCAGGTTAAATAGCTCACTGACGAAGGTTGTTAGAATGTTACAGGATTGTTTTTTTTTCGCCAACAAATCCCCATTTAAACACTTAAACTGTTAAAAGGTAAAGTCCGGCTCGTACCCCCGATCGGGAGAATGGTTTTGTTCTCCCGATCGGGGAGCCTTTACAGAAGTATCCCACAATGCATCTATCCAAAATCAAAGTTTGTATAGGAATAAGATAAGAATCAGACACATTTTGAGCGCGGGGAACTCAACCTTTCATTGCGAAGGATTCAAAAAATTCACAATTTAAAATAATGGCATATGAATTATCTTTTCACCGCGCGCTTTCAAAATTCACTGTGCAGTTTTCGAGAAATTTGAAGAAAAGTGGTGACTTCGTATTATTATGCCATTGGGCAGTCGTGTTTGAACAAGATATTCTGAAGAAAAAACATTTTCATGTTTTGTTTGGGAATTATTTTTGACTAGCATGGTTACGTTGTCCAAAATAATTCCCGAACAAAATTCTCAAAATGTTTTTTTTTTTTTTTTTTTCTTTCAGAAAATCTTGTTGAAATGCGACTGCCTAACGGTAACACATAATAAGATTTTATCACTTTTCTTTAAATTTCTCGAAAACCGCACGGTGAATTTTAAAGCGCACAATGAAAAATAATTCATAATGCCATTATTTCAAATCCTGAAGACAAATTTGAACCCTTCAAATTCGCAGTGGTTGAGTTCCCCGCGCTCAAAATGTTTCTTATTCTTATGTAATTCCTAGACAAATTTTGAATTTGGATAGATGCATTGTGGGATACTTCTGAGAAGAATCCTCCGATCGGGAAAACAAAGCTGTTCTCCCGATCGAGGGTACGACCCGGACTGACAACACAAAATGGAGACTGAAAAAATATCAAATACAAACAAAAAAGATTATTTACGAAATGAGAGTCACTCAGATACATATTGTTCGCTGTCAAAATATACATGAAACAGTCCCGTTTATAACAGCACCAAAAAAATCTTAGAAGATATAACACGGCCTTAAAATTAAAAAGCCTGTATAATGGTAAGCAATTTTGATAATATTTATTGTTATTTTCATGTTTTTTAATACATTGTCAGTCAATAGATCTAGCTTAGATCTTTAGCTCTAGGTGTCGAACTTGACCTACTGAAGCGATGATTAACATTCATGATCAGTATCTTAGCCTTGCTGCTCCCTGCTTCACCTATTTGCAAAATCTGATTAGCGGCCAGGCCGAAGACAGAATCTCTCTTACTACTTGGCCTATGTTGTACGTTCTGGTGCATAAAACCGCAAATATCCCAAGTGAGATACAAACACTGATTGTGAATTCCGAATTAAAGGACTATAGAAACATGGAATCCTGAACGAAAGTGCAAGTACAAACTTATTAAAGGAATGTTCCAATGGATTTTCATTCTTTTAAATACGATAGAGAAAATTTGTAGAAGCAAAGTGGTGAAAAATCTATATTAATATCTTATTCCGTTTAGAAGTTATAACAATTTAAAGAGTAGAAAAATGTTCTTGTAAACACCTCTTACAGTAAATGTCCTTTAGCTTGGTGATGTCATCAAGGCAATTCCAGCACAGTTCTTATGTATTTCTTATACATTTAATCACACATTTTTTACATTATCGAACAGCATTTGTGGTTCATTATAGGGTGGAATATGTAATTTACAAGTAAACATTTTGATTTTTTCTTGGTGGACATCACATTTACAATGAGAAAAAAATCCAAACTATTTATAAAGAAATACAAAAGACGTTTTGTTGAAATTGTCTCTATGACATCACAGATGTTGCCAATCAGTCACTTTTGTCTAAATTCAAAAATACTCTAAATTGTCGTAACTTCTAAACGGAATAAAATATCAACATAATTTTTTTCACCACTTTGGTTCTAAAAAAAGTATCTATCATATATGAAAAAACGAAATTCCATGGGAATATTCTTTTAATAGACCATGCATAGAGAGAGGCATTGCAACTTTAAATGAATAGTTTAGGTGTCAAGCATGTCTATCTTCTATGAAAGAGGACTTCAAAAGAAACAAAGTAATGAAAAAAGCATTAAAAAATCTTATTCCGTTGAGGAGATATTGAAGTTTAAAATTTAAAGTTTGGTATCATCTGTGTAGAAACGACTAAAATTAGACATCATCAAAGGCTCTATTGTTAGCTTACATGTTAAAGGATTAGTTCAGTGGTCAAGCAAGTCCATCTTCTATGAAAGAGAACTTCGAAAGAAACAAAGTAATGAAAAAAGCATTCAAAAATCTTATTCCGTTGAGGAGATATCTAAGTTTAAAATTTGGTATCATTTGTGTAGAAACGACTGAAATCAGACTTATTGTGATGTCATAGCATCAGATTCCTCAAAATCTTGATGTATCTCTTGATGAGATATATAAGTGTCAGCCTCTGTCTTATCTGTGTAAAAATAACTGGTGTAGAAACTTTACTGTGGAAAGTTGGAGTCTTCCTTCATCCTCACATTCCTAATAATTGTTTCTGTATTTTAAAGAAAGTTTATTTAATTTTTTCACTAATTAAATTATGCTTCCTCAAACTTCCTTCAGGTGGTATATTATAAATACCCTTCCTTGATTCAGTTTTACTACTTTTTTGACATATCCCATGGTTTTTAAGTTACAAGATCGCAGGACAAAACATGATAGATTACATCAAGACTATGAGGAATCTGAGGCTATGGCATCGCAATTAGTCTGATTTCTACCAAAATGATACCAAACTTTAAACTTAGATTAGTAGATATCTCCTTAACGGAATAAGAGTTTTGAATGTTTTTTTTCTTCAATATTTTGTTGCTTTTGAAGTCCTCTTTCATATAAGATGGACATGCTTGACCCCTGAACTAATCTTTCAACATATGATCTAACTATATGTCCTTTGATATAGTCTAATTTTAGACGTTTCTACACAAATGATATCAAAATTTTAACTTGAATATCTTCTTATCGCCATAAGATATTAACATAGTTTTTTCACCACTTTGTTTCTACAAATTTTCTCTTCTAAATGAAAATCCATGAGAAGATTCCTTTAAATGCTAGTTGTCGCCTCTTAAACGAGGAGGGAATAGATTTCAATACGTGTTTTGATTGGTCGAAACACAGTGGTACATTATGCACTTTCATTGATAGGCCAATCAGAAGTGTTTTGGAATAAAATGTACGCCGCCACATTTTAAGCACGACAGATGGCCTTTAATTTCATAAATTATTCTGAATGAAACATACATATAATGGTAAAGAACTACTCATGCTCATTTCAACATGGAGCTATCAACCGTTTCGGTTAATATCCCGAGATTTAAGTGTTTAAGGGGTTAGCAGAGGCTATATAACATATGTGTTTTTTTTTTTTCGTTTTTTCTTGTCTGTTGATGAGGAAAAGCTATCTTATATTACTAACACTTTTTATTGAAGAAAACAACTTTCGATGCGGGTAAACCTTGGTAGATAAGGAAATGAACAGATAACTAGATAGTGTTGGGTTCAAGTGAATGCGACGTCGTGCTATTGAGATATGAACAAAAATCTGTTTTATTAGGCCATATAAATAATTGAATTATTAAGGGTCAATAAGATATTTCTTGGTTTCGATACTATTTTGGATGAAACCGATGTTAAAATATTGGGTTTACATCAGTGTGAAGCAATCTGCCAATAATAAACTTATAAAAGGGTAACTTGGGAACTGGAAGCTGGGTAACTTCTGCTCCGGCCCTGCTAACCCCTTAAAGAAGATATACAATTTTAAATATTCCATAAGCAGATCCCTAGCTTTGCTGTTTTACAGGGCGGTCCGCCCGCCCCTCCGTGGGCCCGCCTTCCCCTAGGAGTCCGCCCTTCTCCCTGGGGTCCGCCCTGATTTGTTTTATTTAAACTTAATAACCTTAATCAACCTCATAAATGAATACCTTACATAGACACAGAACACAAAATGATAATATAGTAAGCAATTGTTCTGTTTGGCTCATGAATGGACCTTATCAATATCAGTCAGAATAGTATCATTCTGAGATAGGATTATAGCTAAAATCCCAGAGCCTCTTCACCATGGGAATGAACCTTAAGGGGACCCCTAGACTATACGCCGAAAAGACGGCGCTTTGCGCACGCATAAATGTGCACCTTAACATGTCCAGCACCATGCCTTTTTTTAAATCAAGCTAGGGGTCTGATAAGTGTGTTTAACAGTGACTGGTCTAATAGGCTACCTTCTAACCACATAATTAAAGTTAATAAGTTGTTCAAAATTTAATCACAAAAACATGGAACAATTATCTTGCACTTTTCCTTAATTTCAGTTGGTATCAAGCAATTGTTCTTCAGGGTAGATTAAATCAATGGGTGTTCAGGAAACGATTTGTTAGTTTTCGGAAGTGATTCCCAACAATTCCAGACTTGTTTGATCCTGAAAAGCCCAAACATTTACATTAAATCCACACCTTGACAGGTACGGTGGATCTGCACTTTGAATTTTAGGGCTATGACGTCATTGTTTTCATAAAACCTGATAATGAATGAGGACACAGAGGTGGCACATTACATATGCAACAATGTACATGGGGAACTTTGGTTATTATGCAAGCATCTAGGGGGAACTTTGGTTATTATGCAAGCATGTAAGGGGAACATTGGCCATTATGCAGGGATGTAGGGGAACATAGGCCATTATGCAGGGATTTAGGGGAACACTGGCTATTATGCAGGGATGTGGGGAACATTGGCCATTTTGCAAAAAAAAGTAGGGGAACATTGGCTATTATGCAGGGATGTGGGGAACATTTGCCATTCTGCAGGGATGTGGGAAACATTGGCCATTCTGCAAAAAAGTAGGGGAACATTGGCCAATATGCAGGGATGAAGGGGGAATATCGGTCATTTTGCTGTTATGCAGGGATGTAGGGGGAACATTGGCCATTCTGCAGGGATGTAGGGGTATACTGGCCATTCTGCAAGAATGTAGGGGGAACATTTGCCATTCTGCAGGGATGCATGGATGTAGGGAACATTAGCTATTAGGCAGGGAAACATTGGCCATTATGCAAGGATGTAGGGGGAAAATTATTCATTATGCAAGGACAAAGAGGTATGAACCAGAGGGCACTGGGGGCACGTGCCCTTCCCCCCAATTGTCCAAAAAATGGCAAAAATACCTCTCTTGCAAGTAAAAAGTGCCTCCCTTACAAGTAAAAAGTGACCCTTTTGCAAGTAAAAGTAGAAATTTTCCCTTAAAAAAAAAAAAAAAATACCCATGGATTACTGATTATGATGCAAGAACTTGTGCAAACAAAAATGGCTTCATTAATACAAAAATATTAGAGAATTAGGATCCCTGCTCACCCAGAGCGTACCCCCTTAAAATGTCAGAAAAATTGCACAAATTGTGTAACCTTAATATTTAAAAAAAATTACTTTTCGAAACATTTTTCCGTCGTCATCCTTTTTTCATCATGATGGTCACGTCTATTGATGCTGAATTATATGGTGTATTCACCTCTTCGCCAATCAGGTAACGGTCGTGATTTTCTGTATCATCCGGCCACTGGCACGTCTAAATTATACTTCAAAGTGGTCTTCAGGCCGTGGTGATCTTTACATTCTAAATGTCGCCATGGGTTATGTGGGTCACATGTCGTCATAGGCAGTGGCAGTGATTTCTTTTCAACATTAGTGGGAAGGGGGCGAAGCCAGACATGGGAGTAGCCAGCCATATATAGGCTTTATATAAGTCTTTATTTTTCAGGGCGACGTAATGATATTCGTCCCCCCAATAAAATTATTGGGGGACATGTCCCCCGTCCCCGGAATCTCCGCCTATGGTCATATGCGTATTCTTATGGTATCAGATCAGAGTTCTCTCCAAAGACGGTTTCCTTATTCTTGCAAAAAAATTTTTTGTCATATTTGCAAGAAATAATTACGCTGATGAACTTTTTCTATGCTGTCTGTTTCCTGAATGCATTAGTCCCCTACCCTCCCTTTCCCTATCTACTCCGGTACTCCCTCCCCCTTTCTCACTCACTCTCCCTTCCCCTCCCCATTCCTTGAGATTATGTATTTGAGTGACAAAAAGTGACGATATATATCAATCAATGTACGAAAACGCGCGTGTGTACGGTATGGAAGCATGGAAGCATTAGCGAGTCCAAGCACGAGTACCAACATGACGCATCAACGCCACATGCTTGATAGCCACAAAAGACGTGTTATGGGCGAGGAATTTTGACAACAGTGACGTGCACATGATGTGAATATAAAAGCCGTGGCATACATTCCTAGAGTAAATTAATTATTCTTAAATAAGAAAAAAACATAAGAAAAGAAGGGATATTTTTAAACGATAAGAATATTCTGCAGGTTTTAAATATGTTAAAAGCGTGAAATGAATTTGAATGACATGATGGTGTAACCTAAAATAAATTGCGAAGGATTCAAGCGCGGCAGTATCAGTTAAACACATGTACAAATATCTCTTGTGTTATTTTGTTGGTATGACTCACCTCCACTATCCTTGTCACGCACGTTCAATCAAGTGAGTCAAGGGTTGGTCAGCAATGTTATTTTGTTGGTATGACTCACCCCCACTATCCTTGTCACGCACGTTCAATCAAGTGAGTCAAGGGTTGGTCGGCAATGGTCAATCTCCCTACATGCCAAGAGCCGAAAACACTTGTAGTAAGTTTGAAATGAGCATTTTGCCTTTTTCTTCTAAGAGTCTATGTTCACTATATTACTTCCGATGCCCACTGTGAGGGTCACCGCTTCAACCGCCCGTACTGTGGAGGGAACATATTTTCGCGCTTTTCATAAATGGTAATCTAGTCATACATCCCGCGTGTGACGCCATTATGGGGCCGGTTGTCACACCTCCGATGCACGTCGATTGCACGTATTGTCACGTCTCTGTACCCACGAAGGCCGTGACTCAGGTATAACGCTTCCGACACACACGGAGGAATTTACCATGGTGCTCGCTTACGCTTCCGGTCCTAATAGACGGGTACATACGGGGGGTTAATGTGCACCCCCCCCCCAGGACTCTTCCAAACCAACTTTTTTAGCTTCTTTTTATAGTCCTAAAACACATTCACGATGTTAACAAAAAAAAAAATCCGGCACTCTGGAGATATTCAAGATGGCGTCCAAAATGGCGCCAAAAATGGGACAATTCTCTAAAAAGTCATATATTGGCCATAAGCAATAATTATCTTTAAAAAGAAACCTCAAAATATTATTATAGGAGCTGTTGGGAACACTTGCAACCATATTTATATTTTTGCATAACTTTGCCATATTCCAAATCCAATATGGCGGCCAATATGGTGTCCAAAATGTTCGCCAAAATGACAAAATTATAATTTAAAAGTCATATATTGTCCATAATTAAAAAGAAAGTACAGAATATTATTTTAGGGCCATTGGGAACTCTTACCAACCATGTTTGTATTGTTACTATTTTCTAAATCATAGATGGCCGATGGGAAAATTGTTTTGTATGCATCAATTTGGTCTGCATGAATCCAATTTACCCTTTTAAATCCCAAGTCGGTATCGCAGACCGTTTTTGCAGAGTCCTATTCCGAAAATTTTAGACTGAGTTAGCAACAACACTACAACGTTAAAATGGCTCATTTAATAGAGGAAAACATAACCTTTGAAAAAAGTTGAGGCGCAATGCAGGCACGGATTTAGATGGTCACCTGACGCCCCCTTCCCCTATGACATTTACGTATGATGTATATTGTCAAATCCGTATTTTAACCCAAAATTCCATCGCCACAGTATTGCGCCTGGCAATGCGCCCCCTAAATGAATATGCTTGGACATAAGATGGCTGGTTCGGGCTACTCTGAGCTCATTATAGAAGCAAATCTCACAACCTCTGGCTGCCTGAAAGGAGTTCTAAATGGCAAAGCGTATAGCAAGTCCATGTGGTGTCTGAAAGTAGTAAGTGAAGCCTTAGAACGACTACTTCTTTCAGCTTATATCGCCCAGAGGGATGAAACTGCTCACAGCCCCACAAATGCAGATGCTCTGGATGCCTTGATAACACTCTGTAATGCTGAGAACTTTAATGCTGTTCTTCAAGATCCTACAATTCAGCAGTATCTGAATGACTACACGGTGTTCCAAGAGCGAGTCCGAAATGGAGAACTAGGAAAGACCGCCAAGTTCTGGAAATCTTTTTTGGATCATGCACACCGTATCTTCATGCTGCTCTATGCAGTAAAGACAAACAATCTGAAATTGTACCACAAGTGCATGGCGGACATGGCAGACTTGTTCTTTAGCTTTGGAGGAATCAACTACTCTAGATACCTCACCTGGTTTGATGCATTTCTCGCCAACATTGAGGTCAGTCATCCAGGAGCTACTCGATTACTAGAGAAAGGAGCCATATCCGTTGCCAGGTCTAGAATACCCGGTAACTTATGTGCCGTAGACAAGACGATAGAGGAAACCTTCATGAAGTTTGCCAAGTCCCATGCTGGTGCTGGTGGAGCTGGCCTTACTGGAATCTTAGAGAACTACGGTGCTTACCAGCGATGGATTCGGACGACATCAGAACGTAGTAAGTACTACCAGGCCACATTGGAGATGTGTGACATGTGTCTTGACAATGATAACGCCAAGTGTGGCAAGCACCGTGAGCAACTCCAGACAGAAATCAAGAGGAGTGAAGCTGCAGTACAACGAGTAATGGCTGCCATAGAAGGCTTCCTCAACCCATTCGACATAGCAGACAAAGACCGCTTGTATGTGATTTCATCTGGCAATCCCATACCTTCTGAGATAGGACATGATGTTCTAACTGCTGAGGAAGCTGGCAGGTTGGAGAAGGAGAAGTTTGTTGAGGAGAGGCTAAAGAAAAAAGATGACGACGAAGGACGAAAGGAATTCTTTGACCCGTTGAAGAAGTTAAAGCTGAAGACCATGCAAAAGTTGAACAAGAAAGTTAAGCTAACATCTGCTCAAGGAAATGCTTTGAAATATCAAGAGCAGGGGGATACACAGGGGGATACACAGCCCAGATAGCGATATCTTCTTCATATTGTTGTACTATGCAGAGAAATTGCGTCCACTGACTGTTCTGTTTGACACTGGCAGTGGAGTTAACCGGAGACTCCTTGACATCGGTGACATAGCAAAAGACTTGGGACCCACATACTGTGAGGCACTTCTCGGCATTTACTGCTTTACTGGTGAAGATTGCAACTGCGCTTTTAAAGGAAAGGGAAGAAAATTCCTCTGAAGACACTTGAAAAGAGGCCACGCTACCAAGACTCTTTCGTGAAGTTGGACAATAGCTGGGAAGTTGAGGAGAGTCTAGTTGATGAGCTGGATGAGTTTGTGTGTGCTCTATATGGCTTTCCTAGACTTAAGCATGCCAATCAAGTTCGATGTGCAATGTTGAAGAAGATGGTTGGCGAAGGAGAGACCATCAAGTCATCCAAAGTAGATTTGTCCAGGATGCCACCTTGTAGACAGTCGCTGATCCCACACATCAAACGTGCAAATTACAGGGTAGCTCAATGGAAACGGGCACACATACCCATACTTGAAATCCCGCCTCCTACAGCACATGGATGGGCTCTTTGTGATGGATACATTGAGCCAGTGTGGTCAGAGGGACCTATCTTGCCGTCATGTCTTTAAGATATATTGGCTGATGACACTAAGGAGGATTCATCTGATGAAGAATATCCTGAGGAAGATGGTGTTCCAGATGAATCAGATTATTCCAGCCTAGACTCTGATTCTGACAGTGACTGATTCATTATAAACACAGGTTATTTCAAATGTATGAAATATGAACATTGTAGAAGAAACTAGTAACTCTTATGAACAGATAAGCGGTGGACATTCGCTATATAAAATGTCCAAATGTAAGCAATTTTTTTTTTTATGATTTTCTTTTTTGATATACTTGGCGGCCATTTTGGATGCCATACTGGCCGCCATATTGGATTTTGAACATGGCAAAGTTATGCAAAAATATAAATATGGTTGCAAGTGTTCACAACACCTTCTAGAATAATATTTTGAGGTTTCTTTTCAATGATAATTATTGTTTATGGCCAATAACTTTTTGATTTTTTTTAATTTTACCATTTTGACGCCATTTTGGACGCCATCTTGGCCGCCATATTGGATTAGGAACATGGCAAAAATATGAATATGGTTGCAAGTGCTCCAAAAAGCTTCTAGAACAATATTTTGAGGTTTCCTTTCAATAAAAATTATTATTTATGGCCAATATATGACTTTTTATAGAATTTTACCATTTTGGACGCCATATTGGACGCCATTTTGGACGCCATCTTGAATATCGCCAGAGTGCCGAGATTTTCTTTTGTTAACATCTTAAATGTGTTTTAGGACCATAAAAGAAGCTAAAAAGTTGGTTTGGAAGAGTCCTGGGGGTGCACATTAACCACCCGTATATACCGACTATAACCCAAGGATGGTCGTTGCAATAGCATAAGGAAGTGTGTGACGGAAGGAGATGACACACGGGCTATGAATGGGTGGATATACATTAATACGAGGCATGAAAGCCACTTTCCCAGGCCCAATTGCCATGGTTGGTCGTAATTTTTCCTAATAATTTATGTTAGTGTTACTTGCTACCAATCCTCTATTACATCCAATATATTTCTGAACAGTTAAACTGCATTGAAAATATTGCTTGTCGCTCGTTGCAAGCATACATCAAAATTGTTCTCCACCATATTTATTTGTGTCTTTGTCAGAATTTCCGCATTTTTCTGGTTCCTGGTTCATGACTAGTTCAGGGCAATACGGCAGTTTACGGGACTCCCTGTATAGACATCAAAGCACATTAATGTATTCATGTTTGCGCATGTATCAAAGCAGTTAGCCGCCACATTAAGCAGGTTCTTCAAACGTCATACTTCACGAGTTTGAGATGCAAATCAAATCCTTTATTGCTATTTACACTTTTGTCCAAAACCTGAAAAAAGTGAAACCAAATTAGGGCCGAAAGGTAGACAATTACCAATGATTTGAGAAATAGTAAGTACATAATATTAGCCTATCACGAAACGTCAGCATGTTTGAGCGGGTTCCATCCGCGGAGAATAGCTCAAAATTTGCCTCGGGAACCTTCAGGCATATTTAGTCAGACTCAATTTCTAATCTAAGAATTGTTCAATTGGTAATAAGTAAGGTAATTTGATTGCGAATTATTTTTCTTTTTGAATCAGAATTCTTTTTATCTCCCGATGGATTCACACCTACAATATAATTGCTTCTGAGTCTGTAAAGAGTGCCTTTATATCAGGCTTTTTGCTGTGAAAAAGGGTGGAAGGAACTATCAAGATTCCCCAAATGAATTATGTTTTTGTTTTAAGTAATAAACAAGGAAGATGATTATGTATGGCCTACATGAAATATAACCATAATGCTCTACAAATGGATCAATTTCAACTATAGAATTTCTATGGAGTATTTGCACTGCCATGACCCGTGCATTAAACCCGCGTAATGCACGGCCTTTAGTATTTGGCTTAGCCCATTTTTACAACTGGTGAATTTCTTAACAAAGCGCAAAAAATGTATGTAAACTTTTCTCGTTTTTACTTATTTTTTGTTGTTCTTTATGCATTTTAAACAATCTAACACGGAATGACCCTCCTAAAGTCGGGTCATTCCACCCGGGCCAATTTCCTTTGTATCGTGCATTAAATACGTATATAAACAATCCGCCTGCACATTAATCTTCAATTTAAACAAAATGAAAGAAGGTAAACGAGTAGATGATTACATCATGGGATAGTCGAAATTATGTAAATGCACACCAGATACAGTACATAAAACGTACAAAAACCTACCAAAACAGAACATTCGTAAATCAGTGATATGTCGTGCAAGCATTCCTATTGGCTGAATCTCCATACTTTACGGACGTGTAGGGTTGAGTAACCTGTAACCCAAGTTTTGGCAAGAACAATTTCTGACATAGCTTTTTCAATTTCAAATTTAAGTGGGAGGAATTGTCAATATTAGGTCAAGTTTGTGATTCACGGAGCGCTCTACATTTTTGTAGACTTCCGTAAACTTTCTTATCGAACTGTCGGATGAAAATGATGAGAAAATCTATTCTTGCTAAAAATTGATTGATGGTATGATAAAGCTTTTGCTCAGAATTTGCTGCATCCCTTTTAAGAATTGACCTATTGCACAACAAAAATTTTACATAAGAAAGTGATCACACTATCGTAAATTCAACGTCTGAAAATGTAAAAAAAAAGCTACAAAATTAACACTTTTAAGCGATTTTTGATTAATGTTTTAGCGACCTAAAATATAGTTTCAAGAACTTTGCTTTCGTGGTCTCTTTGTGTCCATATACTGCTATCTTATAAGATAACAAAACTAGAACATCAATGATATTTTGGGGTGGCTACAAGCCTGTTTTTAATGGTGGGTAGTTAATGGAGTAGGAAAGAAACACATGTATAATGTTTATTTTATTTTAAGGAAATTCAAACGGGAGCTACAATATCGTTGTGATCAGTGACGCCGTCCCGGGAGGGGGTGGGGGAGGGGATGGGGACATAATGTCAAAAATATACATGTTCCAAAATGGCTATTTTGACATTTTTTAACGGAGTTGAGGGGGGGGGGGGGAAGGAGTAGTCTATATCATTGCCAAATTGAACGCTGCTATATTAGATCGTTCGTAATCATACTTAAAAATATTTCTTAAAGCCATTTATTGCACATATTCAGAGTCTTTTGGGGGCTTCTAAAACTTGGAAAATGCGAGGTTTCCCGGTGCTTCGCCCCCAAGACCACCACCGTGGCTTTGTCGCTGGACCCATAAGGCGCGCCCCTTGACCATATGCCGAAAGGTTTGTGCCCCCCAACATCAAACCATTGGTGGCGCCACTGCTTGTGATGCTAGAACATCAAAGATGTAGTAGCTCAATATATGTTTTGGGGGTGCGTATAAGACTGGTTCCGACATCGCTGCAGAAACCAAAATTCCCATAGGCCCCCTCCCCCCCCCCAATTTTTTTTTTCTTTTTTTTCCCCATAGGCCCCCAGGCATGCCAGGACTCAAGTTGACCCACTGCGTATTGGAACTTAAATATTGTTTGAAAATTTGAAAAATGTTTTTCAAGTAAGCCTGAGAAACTAAAGCCTCAACTGTAATATGATGTTAATTTTATTACCAATGTTTGCTTTTAAGTAATATTGAAATCTTTCATAAACAGACAAATTAACAGCAAATACTGCTGTATAAAATCAAGATGGACTTTGCATCCTTACAACAAGACATGATTTTAACTATAATATATTTTACTAATACTGCTAAGTGGCTAATATATTGGCCATTCTGAGCAAATAACTATCGCAATTAATGAAGCACAATTAATCAATAATAGCATCCCACAAATACACTTCCAGTGGCAATCATTATAACAAAATATAACTAAGAAGACTTCAAAGAATAATCTTAGGGTCAAGCAAGTGTATCTTATATGAACGAGGACTTCAAAAGAAACAAACTAGTGACAAAAGCATTCAAAAATCTTATTCCGTAACGGAGATATTAAAGTTTAAAGTTTGTGAAGATACGACTGAAATCAGACTAGTTGTTATGTCATAGCCTCAGATTGATCCAATTCTTTGTATATTCTATCATATTTTGGTCTGCCATTTTGTGGCTTAAAAACCATGGGGTGTCAAAAAGTAGTAAAACTTAATTGATAGCATACCGCCTGAGGAAAGCGAGGAAAGGTAATTTATATAGTCAAAAAAAAATACATAAACAATTGTTAACTTAAGACTTACTACGCCAGTCCTTTCTACACAGAAATGGCAGAGCTTTAAACTTGAATGTCTCCTTAGCGGAATAAGATTTTTGAAAGCTTTCTGCACCATTTTGTTTCTTTTGAAGTCCTCTTTCATATCAGATGGATATGCTTGACCATTGAACTAATTAATCCTTTAGAAATTAAAAAATTTCTTTCGTAGTCCTCTGTCAAAGACGGACCACCTACTTCACCCCTGACCAAATACACATCAAGAATAAACTCGCGATTTTATGCATTAACTATACGCAAACAAATAACTTATGAGAATAGTCAAGTTATTGTGGATAATATTACTGCAGGCCAGCTCATGCATGTAATGTGGTAGTAGACTTAATGTTGATTTTGGACTTAATGTGGATTTTGGTTGTTTACACTGTGGTGATTTTATAACCTCAACTGCGGTATATGCATGATAGGATAGTCTATTCAGGGTAGCCCCCATTTAATAGTTTTTAACCCCCAGTTTATAGCCAAAACAAGCTATCAAGTACTCTAATTTGGCTATACTGTGGGACAGATCCCAAACGGGATATTTAGCCCAATTAGCGCATGTGTGAAACTATCGAACCATTGAAAGCAGAGTTTTCTTTTTTATCGGAGGTATTCGGTTGTTTTTCCCCGAGCCAATGTTATTTATTATATAAACTAAATTCAGTCTGACTGCGCCGAACGTGAAACATTTTTAGCGAATTTTGGAACGCAAAAGTCGTTAAAACTACGCAACAATGTACTGTTATTGCATCAACATATTGATCTATTTAAGACAAACATAGCAACACAGCAAAATATCCAAAAAACGCATAGGATATGATAAACGCTGCAAAAATCAGAACGTATTAGGGAAAGAACCTGGCTCTTACGTTAAATATCGCGTAAGCTCAAATCCCTTGAAGGGATGTTAAGCTAAAATATGATGATGAAAATCAAATATCTATCTCTCTATCGTCCCTCTCTCGTCCCTCTCTCATCCCGCCCTCCCTCCCTCTCTCTATCCTTTCCTCCCTCTTCCTCCCCCTCCCTCTTCCTCCCCTCCCTCTTTCTCCCCCTCTCTCTTTCTTCCCCCCTCTCTCTCTTCCTCCCTCCACCTCTCTCTCTCCCTCCCCTCTCTCCCTCCCCCCTCTCCCTCCCTCCCTCCCTCCCCTCTCTCTTTCCCTCCCTCTCTCTCCCTCCTCTCCTCCCCCCCTCTCCCTTCCTCCCGCTCCCGAGGCATAGTAGAGCGGCATGTGTGCTTTAAAGAAGTAGGGTTACTTGAATAAAGCATAGCGCCACGTGTGCTGTAAATTAATAGGGTTACCTTCACATGGCATAGTTCCGCGTGTGCTTCAAAGAAGTAGGGCTACCTGCAGGCATAGCGCCACGTGTTTTAAATGAATAGGGTCACCTGAATAAAGTATAGTGCCACGCCACGTGTGCTGTAAAGGAGTAGGGTTACCTGAATAAAGCATAGCGCCATGTGTGTTTTAAAGGAGTAGGGTTACCTGAATAAACCATAGCGCCACGTGTGCTGTAAATTGCCAGGGTTACCTGAATAAAGCATAGCGCCAGGTGTGCCTTAAAGGAGTAGGGTTACCTGAATAAACCATAGCGCCACGTGTGCTGTAAATTGCCAGGGTTACCTGAATAAAGCATAGCGCCAGGTGTGCCTTAAAGGAGTAGGGTTACCTGAATAAACCATAGCGCCAGGTGTTCTCTAAAGAAGCAGGGTTGCCTGAATAAAACATAGCGCCACGTGTGCCTTTAAGGAGAAGGGTTACCTGAATAAAGCATATCGCCAGGTGTGTTTTAAATGAGTAGGGTTACCTGAATAAAACATAGTGCCACGCCACGTGTGCTGTAAAGGAGTACGGTTACCTGAATAAAGCATAGCGCCATGATTGCTCTAAAGGAGTAGGGCTACCTGAATAAACCATAGCGCCACGTGTGCTGTAAATTGCCAGGGTTACCTGAATAAAGCATGGCGCCAGGTGTGCCTTAGGAGTAGGGTTACCTGAATAAACCATAGCGCCAGGTGTTTTATAAAGGAGCAGGGTTGCCTGAATAAAACATAGCGCTACGTGTGCCTTAAAGGAGTAGGTTTACCTAAATAAAGCATATTGCCACGAGTGTTTTAAAGAAGTAGTGTTGCCTAAATAAAGCATAGCGCCAGGTGTACTTTAAATGGAGTATGATTACTTGATTAAAGCATAGCGCCGCGTGTGCTTTAAATGAGTAGGGTTACCTGAGTAAATCATCTCGCCACGTGTTTCAAAGGAGTAGTGTTGCCTGAATGAAGCATAGCGCCACGTGTGCTTTAAATGGAGTAGGGCTACATGATTAAAACATAGCGTCACATGTGCTTCAAAGGAGTAGGGTTACCTGAATAAAGCATAGCGCCACGTGTGTTGTAAAGGAGTAGGGTTACCTTGATAAAGCATCGCGCCACGTGTGCTGCGCCACGTGTGCTTTAAAGGAGTAGTGTTGCCTGAATAAAGCATAGCGCCACGTGTGCTTTAAAGGAGTAGGGTTACCTGAATAAAGCATAGCGCCACGTGTGCTTTAAAGGAGTAGTGTTGCCTGAATAAAGCTAAATCGGCAACTTTCATTTATTCTATGGGTTTAAGGATTAAGGACATTCACGTGTAAAATCCTCAGAAGTTAAACTAACGTGATTTTCTATGATTTGATGGCTGTGTCGAAAAATACATTTTGTATAACCACTGCACGCACAACAATCAACACTTCGTATAGTTAAGCTTGTCTATATTTGGCTATCATTTATGTATACAAGAAATTGACTGAGGGGAGTTAAATGCATAAGTATGATAAGACAATCTAATCAAATGGAATGAAGCGTTTACAATGACAGGAGTTCCTTACTTCTGTTACTTAACAATCTAAGTGTTTAAAACGCCACAAATTTTGGCCTTTAAGGCATATCTTTAAAAGCCAAGAAATTGAGCCACCCAATCTCTTTCGGATTGGGGGCCCTTTTTCAGGAGAATCAGTCTTTTTTTCTCTATTTTGCTTTTTGGCAATTCATTATCTTTGATTTTACCTTTTGCTTTAAACTCTTCAAAAGTGACTGAAGAGGGAAAAGTGTGGTAGCGCGTGAATAATACAAGACGCAGGCATTTTAGGAAAAAAAAACCCCTCCAAGTTTAATGTGCGAGTGAGGTGATGCGTTAAAAGTCAGAGATATGTGCGTGAGGAAAATAGCGATTCGATGAGGAAATTCATTACGCAACGATGAACTGCGATAAAAAAAGTAGAGCTCATTGGAGGTATATCTTAACGCCTATTTAACATGACAGGCAGCCTGGTGGCATACAAGTTAGAACTTTACTTTTTGCCTTCTAAACTCGCGGGTGGATGTTGAGCGTAAAATTTGACTTGTCACTGTAAAGGCAGCCATGTGCACTGAGAGCTTAATCAAGGGCAATTAAGCTCAAATAAACCACCGTAAACAACTCAATTTCCTTTAAGCTTCTAGATATGATATTTTTTCTAATAAATGACATTGAGAATATACTATCCTCAGGCACGTTCATAAAATATATGCTTTCCGCTTTCTTTATGCGATCCATATCTATATATTTCTCGATTTTTTTTTTCTTCTTTAAAATCTTACGGCAAATAAAAACTTTTAAAAAGTAAGAAAGTAGTAAATTTTCCCACATTGCACTTTAAATCAATGCGTCAGCGGATCACTTTTATTTCATCATTCGTTCAACGGATATCTATTAGGATTATTCGTTTAATTGGTTATCAGTGGACGCACGTGTTGAACAATTCTTGCATCACAGAAGGGTAAACAGACGGAATAAAAGTTAATAATTGACCAACACACACCTTTTAAACATTCATTGTGATTCAAGGCACATAATAAGAGTTCAAGCATGAAGTTGAATTACAATAAACTAACATTTTGTTCAATTAGGAGCAGACAAGCGACTCAGTTACTTTGAAACGGTTATCTGTGTTTGTGGTCTCCTGCAGTATGCATCACCTGTATCTTGAAAATGCGCTAAACACGATTGGGAACAGTTGAAACGCAGCGCGTAGAATCATGGGAAATGGGAAGAATGCGCATGCCGCTAACAAGTCTATTATTAATATTTTTGTTCCTAAAAAGTAATTTAAAAACAAAAACAGTGAACATTTTAGGAAAACTAACCTCAACTCTAAACTAACAATTATACATTATTTTATAATAACTTCTTTCCTCCGGTAATTCTTACTTTTTGTTGTTTATGAACAAAGTGAATATGACTAGAAAATTAAACAAGGTGAACTTATTTGCGGCATCCGCATTTTTTCAAAACCGACCGATTTGCCAGTTGAACCTTACCGTTAGAAGTTGCAGATGAGGCAACTTACATATCTATGTATAGATTTACCAGCCAAACAAAATATTGACAGTGTGTTAGCCAAAATAATTTGAAATGATAATCTATACAACGCAAATTCTCATAAAAAGAGTCACATAGCTAAAGTAAAAGCAGGGTAATTGGTTCAAAGATTCACGTCGTCATAGACGAAGTAAAAGCTGGATAATTGGTTCAAAGATTCACGTCGTCAAAGACGAAGTAAAAGCTGGATAATTGGTTCAAAGATTCACGTCGTCATAGACAAAGTAGAAGCTGGATAATTGGTTCAAAGATTCATGTCGTCATAGACAAAGTAAAAGCTGGATAATTGGTTCAAAGATTCACGTCGTCATAGACGAAGTAAAAGCTGGATAATTGGTTCAAAGATTCACGTCGTCATAGACGAAGTAAAAGCTGGATAATTGGTTCAAAGATTCACGTCGTCATAGACGAAGTAAAAGCTGGATAATTGGTTCAAAGATTCACGTCGTCATAGACGAAGTAAAAGCTGGATAATTGGTTCGAGGAATCACGTCGTCATAGACGAAGTAAAATCTGGATAATTGGTTCGAGGAATCACGTCGTCATAGACAAAGTATAGAGCTGGATAATTGGTTGAAAGAGTCACATTGTCATAACCGAAGTAAAGCTGGGTAATTAGTACAAAGAGTCACGTCGTCATAGCCGAAGACCCGAAGTAAAGCTGGAACTGGTAGGGATGCACCGGAACCAGCATTCCAAATTCCGGCCGGAACTCAAAGTAAAATTTCAACCGGAACCGGAAGTTTCCGCCCATATATATATATCATATATATATATATATATATATATATATATATATATATATATATATATATATATATATATATATATATATATATATATATAATGGAAACAAATAATTTCAGCTTCAAAGGTTTTTATACTTATACAGTGGATGCAACAGCTAGATTGTTTTAAATTCTAGTAAAAACCATTATAGTAGCAAAAAATTTCATTAAACCTATGTAAACATTGACAATTTTACAGCATTTTTCAGCCTCAATTTGCAAATTTATGCAAATTTTGTGATGTATTACAGCACAACCTTGGCATTTTCTTTGTAAATCTTTTGATGTCTATTCATCATTCTATTCATCAATCTATTAATCATTCGATGCAGCAAATTCTGACCAAACGTTTTTGAGCCTTTGCCATACCCCCAATCAAATTCTGCAGGAATAGACTTTCCCATCACTGAGATTTAGGTAAGAAATAATAAAGAATAACAAAGATTTTGATTGGTTTGCCCAGTCATACATCACAAATTTCGCATAAATTAAAAGCTAATAACTCAAAACGATAAGTGCTAATTGTCAAAATTCCAATTCAAAACTTATAGTAAGTTTTGGGTGCTTGTTTTTGTCTTTTCTGTAGCTGATGCACTGCAGTTTTAGACATGGCAATTAAAATTTTGAGCATTGAATATATACTGTTTGTGTGTAATATATCATAACAAAATATTTGTAAAGTTCCGGTTCCGGTGCAACATTTAAACTAAGTTCCGGCCGGAACCGGAACTTAGACAAATCTAAAGTTACGGCCGAATATTCCGGTACATCCCTGACTGGTTCGAAGTGTCACGTCATCGGCATAGTTTAAGTGAAGCTCTGTAATTAGTTGAAAGAGTCACGTCGTCATTGCTGAAGTAAAGCTGGGTAATTGGTTGAAAGAGTCACGTCGTCACAGCCGAAGTAAAGCTGGGTAATTGGTTGAAAGAGTCACGTCGTCATAGCTGAAGTAAAGCTGGGTAATTGGTTGAAAGAGTCACGTCGTCATAGCTGAAGTAAAGCTGGGTAATTGGTTGAAAGAGTCACGTCGTCATAGACGAAGTAAAGGTGGGTAATTGGTTGAAAGAGTCACGTCGTCACAGCCGAAGTAAAGCTGGGTAATTGGTTGAAGAGTCACGTCGCCTAGCTGAAGTAAAGCTGGGTAATTGGTTGAAAGAGTCACGTCGTCACAGCCGAAGTAAAGGTGGGTAATTGGTTGAAAGAGTCACGTCGTCATCGATGAAGTAAAGCTGGGTAATTGGTTCAAAGAGTCACGTCGTCAAAGCCGAAGTAAAGCTGGGTAATTGGTTGAAAGAGTCACGTCGCCTAGCTGAAGTAAAGCTGGGTAATTGGTTGAAAGAGTCACGTCGTCACAGCCGAAGTAAAGGTGGGTAATTGGTTGAAAGAGTCACGTCGTCATCGATGAAGTAAAGCTGGGTAATTGGTTCAAAGAGTCACGTCGTCAAAGCCGAAGTAAAGCTGGGTAATTGGTTGAAAGAGTCACGTCGCCATAGCTGAAGGAAAGCAAGGTAATTGGTTGAAAGAGTCACGTCGTTATAGCCGAAGTAAAGCTGGGTAATTGGTTGAAAGAGTCACGTCGCCATAGCCAAAGTAAAGCTCGATGGGTAATTGATTGAAAGAGTCACGTCGTCATAGCTTAAATACTGCTGAATTAAAAACATGGATTAGAAGAGATTGCCATCTGGCTCCGAAAAAGAAAATAATCGTAGTCATGGGCACCCCCACCCCCGCCCACGATTTCTTCCCAAACAGAATAGCAATGGCACAAATTTCCACTTGTCTGATTGGCTTAAATTCTGGAAAACTACCATAACTTCACCAAAATGAGTGCAATCGCTGTCCTGTTTGGGTAAAATTAGTCCCCCCGCCTCCTTCCTTTAATGGAGTGACGTCAAAGGGGAACTACCGCTACCACTTTTCTCCAATTAACTAGGTCACGTGCACCAGTCAGTATCCACATTCAGAGCGTTGCATAAGCGGAGAATAACTACATCAACATTGATACTTACTCGCTCGATTATTATGGCACATTTAATCTACCGTAAGGAATAATTATTGACCAAGTACTCGAGTTGAAATCTGCTACTTACTTTGGTCATTTGTGGTTTCTGCTATTGATTTTGAACTGACAAATCTAGCGATCCGTGGGTAAGCTGAGTAGCTGCGGCATTGCTCGAAGAATCAAGTAAAACCATGGAGCTATTAATTGAGATAATAGCTCGCTCCATGGTAAAACCAATGGAAATGCAAAATTACTACCAAAACTGGTTTAAAAAATATACGTTCAAAATGTATATATGCAGATTAGAATGCAACTTTGGTAATGTACATGAACGGAAAACCCGTAAAGGAGAACTCGACCGATAAGTAATGGCGTATTTTACTGGAGTTTCCCGAATATTGCAGTGCGTATCTTGTATAGGCTTTTCATACAGCCTCTTTGAATATTCATAGCTTTGTTGCGCAGTCGATCATGCACATATGCCTAGGTGCAGTCGATCATGCACATATGCCTAGGTGCAGTCGATCATGCACATATGCCTAGGTGCAGTCGATCATGCACATATGCCTAGGTGCAGTCGATCATGCACATATGCCTAGGTGCAGTCGATCATGCACATATGCCTAGGTGCAGTCGATCATGCACATATGCCTAGGTGCAGTCGATCATGCACATATGCCTAGGTGCAGTCGATCATGCACATATGCCTAGGTGCAGTCGATCATGCACATATGCCTAGGTGCAGTCGATCATGCACATATGCCTAGGTGCAGTCGATCATGCACATATGCCTAGGTGCAGTCGATCATGCACATATGCCTAGGTGCAGTCGATCATGCACATATGCCTAGGGTGCAGTCGATCATGCACATATGCCTAGGTGCAGTCGATCATGCACATATGCCTAGGTGCAGTCGATCATGCACATATGCCTAGTTGTGTGAGGTACTCGGCCGGTTGTTAGGGATTTGACAATGCACAGGACGTTTATTTTGTTACTATTTTTCTTGTAAACATATTCACCCAATAAACTTTGCTTGCAGTTGGCGTCTTTTTCACATTTGGAACGCATTTCAAATCGTCATTTGGTAATAAATCAGCAACGACTTCGTACGTCGAGTCTTACTGTGTCGTTAGGCAAGTGTAACATTAGGCCATGATATTTTGAAAAGGGGGTTTATTACTTTAACGTTACAGTTAAAATATTCATAGTCATAGGTTACTACAGTGTTAGCCAAATCCTCTCAGGCCCAAACTTCTTTATCGGCTAAAAATATCAAGCTTTTAGTTAAACTTGGGCCCAACAATTTTATCACTGTACCAGAAGTAGAAGAGAAGATTGGAAGGCTTAACATGTGCAGACGTTCACACACAGTGAGCGTTCGATCGAGAGCACTCGGCGAGTGAACAAACGTTTATTGAGAGCGCATTGACAGTGAACGAACTTCCATTGAGATCAAGTCCATGCAAAACGGTCGCGAAATTGGATTGCATGTGGACGAAATGCCCACAAATTTAGTATAGTGTGATGTCATACGGTCATAGGGGCAAATCCAAAATAATTTTGGTGTATTTCTTTGAAATTTAAGCATGTTTTGTTTGTTTATTCATTGAGCTGGGGTATAATGCACTTGTCAATTGTGTGACTCACCCCTACACCCCCGGACAAAACATTACATTGATGCACCCCTCAGTCACTTAGGTGACTGACATGTTTTGTGAAATGACTTACCCCAAATCAATCACCTCTGTACAAATCAATGTGTCTGAAGTAAATTGACCCACCCAGAGTCACTCTGGTGACTGACAATTTGCACATGTGAGTCACTATTTCATGTCAATGACTCACCTTTGACTGACGTTGCCGGGGGTAGTAAGGGTGAGTCATACAACTGACAAGTGCATAACATTCACTTAATAAGAACATGATTTGCCCATCTGCTTATGAACCTTACACTTTTAGTAAAAGAAAAACACATTTTTTTGTTTCATAAAAATACATAAGTATTGTCTTGAATCTGCCTTTATGACATCACATTGTACACTGTGAGGTTACTTTTCAAAACACTCACGCAATCTTTGTAATGCAGTAACTCCCAAACGGAAAAAGATACCAATATGATTTTTACACCAAATTGTTTCTTTAATAATAGCACATATATATATATATGAAAATTCACGGCAATATTCCTTAAAAGTTGTGTGTCAAGTATATATGTACAATACAGGGCTATACGGAAGATCAACCATGCGTTGAATTGGCCACCCTGTCTACAAAACGATAATAATAATAATAGTAATAGTATTAATAATAATAGTAATAATAATAATAATAATTATAATAATAATAATATTAGTAATAATAATAATAATAATAATAATAATAATAATAATAATAATAATAACAACAATAACAACAATAATAATAAGAAGAATAATAATAATAATAATAATAATAATAATAATAATAATAATAATAATAATAATAATAACAATAATAATAATAATAATAATAATAATAATAATAATAATAATAATAATAATAATAATAATAATAATAATAACAATAATAATAATAATAATAATAATAATAATAATAATAATAATAATAATAATAATAATAATAATAATAATAATAATAATAATAATAATAATAATAATAATAATAATAATAATAACAACAACAATAATAACATTAACAAAAAAAGTCTTAATAACTCATGATGAGATTGACCAATTTACATGAATTTTGGACAAATTTTAGATTGTCAAACACTAAGACATTTTTCTTTTAATAGCAATAGATCGCACGGTTAAACTTTTATACATCGTCAAATTTTGGGCAAAATTTAGCATGCTGCACTTGGGAAGTAGAGGAGGAAAAGGAATTTAATTTATGTATATTTTTATTCAATGTTTTGACATTTTTCATGTTTAAACTAGACAGTATTCAGAACAAGAGATCAATGATGTTATAACTCAACCAATAGTAGTGCAAAAACCAATTTTTAAAAGCAATTTTAATTAATTTGGTCATATCGGATATTTTCTACTCATTTTTTAGGCAATTATTCATTAGGTTAAAATTTCAACAGTTTCAGAGCGAACGTGCATCGTTTACACGCGTTTAGTAATACAATGTTCGGAAAACACACCAAAATTGCTCCAATTTAATTTAAAAAAAAAAATCGCGCAACCAGTATAGCAAAAGTATTGACTCCATTGCCAAAATAGACGCTTAAATTTTGCTTTCCAAATTGTGCAAAGTTTACTTCTACAGCATAATTGATCGCTTTTATGGAAAATATGCATGGAAATTCAGTTAAGAAATAACAGAAAACTTCCCTTCAATGTCATTTAATCACAACATCGCGTAACTTTTTTTGCGGTACTCGCTAGAGCTCACAATGTGAAAATCTCGAGTACTATTATATACCTCGCCGTAAAACATTTCAAAACCACGCCACCTCAAAAAGTTCTGATTATATATGAGTACAGTCCTCTCGAAATGGCCGCCATCTTTGCGAAGTGTGGAAGTTTTTTGGAAGCACGCATAATTTCAGCTCTTTTAAAACCTTTTATGTTTGTTTATTTTACAATATTTTATCTTTCTTGCAAAATTAATTCACTCCTCAGGGACTATTTACATGTAAATGTACTGATTGTCACGATTCAAGTATTTTTACCATGTGTTTTTTGGTCGATTTAACAGCTTGCAAACGGGCCTTGATTGAATGGGATGTAAAGCCTTACGTTATGGCCTATTGTTTCACTGTTTACTGCTGCACATTCGCGATGCATTTCACAATTTACTCAGATTTCGGCGAAATTCACAAGTTACTCAGATTTCGGCGAAATTCACAAGTTGCTCAGATGTAGGTGATTAACTGCTCATTTGTGATTCTCGCATTTAAAAAGGATTATGCAAATCAGATTTACAGTTTGTAAAAGTCATTGATATTGTCAGCTAGCTGAATGTGTGTGTGTGTGATTGATATTAATTTGTAATGGCAATGATTTGCAAGCGTGTAGTGTGTACACGCTAAAGTGTGTAGCGTGTACACGCTAAACCGGTCACAGCTCTAGTGACAACAGGTGTAAATCCGTGGTAAATGGAGATAACAATAATTATTGAAATTCATTAAGAATTACAATTCTAACTTTCTAAAAAAAAAATTATCCTTCGTAACAATGCACTGCAACAATACTGTTTGATTCTGCAACAGGTGATTACATTAAGAGGGCGAGAATAAATGCGTGTGCATATGAGATGGCAAGTTAAGTGTACACTAACAACTCACGTGTAATTATCACGGAAATGTCAGAACCCCCAATCCAAAAATTTGCATATTCATCAAAATATTCGAATTCTGAAAAATGGTTTTCGTCAAACCGGTTAATACCTCCATGGTCAAACACACTGTGATTCGCTTGTAAGACGATCTAGCCACTGTGATATGCATAATTAACACACACACACACACACACATGAAGCTAGCAAACACATGCACTGTATGAGGACCTCCGGTACGTTCAAGAACAGACCCCTAGGCTTTTCTCTTTCACAGAGGCGCCCCGCCCTTCCCTTCTGTGGGCCCGCCCTACTACCCTGGTGTCCGCCCTGCCCTTCTTGAGAAAAAATGTATTTTTTTGTTTGAAGATATAATATGATTTTGTAGAATGATAGACTGTTCCTTATCAGTCAGGATAGCTTCATTCTCACATGTATGATTATAGCTAAAATCCCAAAGCTTCTTCACTAGGGGATTGAGCCTTAAGGGTGCCCTTGGACTCCACGCCGAAAAGACCCAGCGTTCCACGCATGCATTAATGTGCCCCTCGACAAGCACCCTGCCCCCTTTTTAAATCAAGCTAGGGGTCTGAAGAATGGCATGTCTACAGCTAAAAGATCTATCTGAGCGCCATTACGTATGAAATCTGATACTTTTTTAAACCTTTCAGGAGCTTGAATTAAAACACTACATAGACTATCTCTTAGCAAAATACAAGCTATATGAAGCATACAAAATCTCGCTTGAGCCAGAATTTCAAGAGCATAAATGTTAAAACCTAGGAGGAGATTCATTTTGAAGTAAACCATTGCACAGGCACATATAGGAGCTCACGTACGATTTATTAAGCTCCACTCATTACACTCTGTGTGGGTGGAACTAAAATCCTTACCGGTACCTCTATAATTTATATTTGAACACAGGTAATTTATTAGTAAAACTCTTACATAGTTATAGATCACACAGCAATTTAATTACAAAATTCTCCTTACCTTTGCAAATAATTTCACTGTTGTAATATTTTAGTTTGGGACTTTGCAAAAGGCTACCAATTTTGTAAAATACAAAGTTTAAGGGGGTGTAACACCCTCACATCTTCTTAAGTTATGCCCCTGCCCTGTTCCTTTCTATATACTTCCCAGTGCATAACATTAGCCAACACAGTTCTACCTATGACAGCAGGTAACAACAACAAAAACAACGGCAACAAAAACGATAACAATGATAACGACAACATCAACAGTAAGTGCAACAACAACAACAATAATAATAATACATATTTACAGCGCTCTAAGGTTGCGACGACGACGAGTGAACACACAATTACAATGACAGGGTCGTCGCCTGCGTAATCGGTTATGATAGTAACAATGCTATCACGAAACGCTTAATACGACCCGGATGAGAACACAGGTACGACGTACGGACAGACATAACACCGACAACCAAGTCAATGTCCACGGCCTTTGATAATCAATTGTAATGCACTGGCGTGCTATAAGGTTGTCACAACTGGTGGGCGTAAAATAACGCTTTAATTAACAAAAGGCGATGCCTGACTGGCCCACCTGGGCAGTCCTTCATATATTCTACGTTTGTCCAATTGAAAATGATGCAATTTTCATTTTTTGTATGTAAAATTCTTATATAATGTAAATGTAATTCTTATATAATGTAAATGTATATAAGCATTAATCTTCTTAGTTTTTATTTTTCTCTATTTTATTTCAGAGATACTTTTAATGACCTTATCTTTATGCTGATTCGAGATCTCGACAGGTACAACCTAGATCAGCTGTACCGAAGCTTTATACGCAATTAAATAGCGCCATCTATTTAAACTTATTCTCACTTAAACTGTTAAACATTTTGTTTTTTAAGCTTTGTGAATGGTGAATGATGAATGCTAGAAATAATAGGCGCAGATCACGGAGGGCAAGATGAGAGGGCCGTAGGGGAGGGGGGGGGGAGATCCCCACAGGTTGGGGAGAAAGTATCATTTCGCTATATATATATATATATATATATATATATATATATATATATATATATATATATATATATATATATATATATATATATATATATATATATATATATATATATATATATATATACATATATATATATATATATATATATACTTATATATATATATATATATATATATATATATATATATATGTATACATATATATATATATATATACATACATATATATATGTAATATATATATATATATTTAATATATATATATATATATACATATTATAAATACACACACATACACACACACACATGTATATATGACAATTTGAACTGATGAAAATGAAATTAAAAGCAACCTTCTTTGAACCAAATCGGGTGTTTTTGCAATTATTTTCTTAATTTTCGTGAAAATTGCTTCAAATTTCGTGCATTTTCGTATAAGTTTCTTTAATTTTCCTGCAATTTCCTTCCGCATTTCTTTTTTTGTTCAATTTTCGAGAAGGTGTCTTCAATTTCCGTTAAAATTGTTCAGGGTGGGGAGGCGAGGAGGGGGAGAGGGGGGAACTACTCACACATTTAAAGAATTTTCACTTCATTTGCACTCCCGAAAAATGTCTAGTTTTGCCACTGCTCAAGTTTTCGCCCCTCAATCTCAGACATAGATCTGCGCCCTGACAGCCTGATGGAAATAGATGCTGCTGTTCATGTTCTATCAATTCTTTACTATTGTCAGATTCAGAAGAAGAAATCTCTTTCGGTTTATTCAACCGAAAACCTAATCTACGTCGTCTTAATAAGCCACGGCCACCAAACCGTAGCTAGAACTAGTAATAATATATATGTCTGACCAGGGCGGTAGTACCAAGGAGGTACCGCTTTAGTCTAAAGTGGTACCTCCTTGGTAGTACATTCTTTAACAGTTTAATGAAGGTGTTTCCAAGTTTGAGGAAATGTTGAGCGAAATTATTGTCTTCCTTTTATTCATTGCAGCACAGAATGAATATCACAAAATACAACAGAGCCAGATCAACAGGGCAAATAGGATGCTTGATTTGATTAAAAGAAATTTTTGTTTTCTTGTTAAAGGGTTAGTTCAGGAATCATGCATATTCATCGTCTATGAAAGAGGACTTAAAAGAAATAAAATGGTGAAGAAAGTATTCAAAAATCGTTTCCGTCAAGGAGATATTTAAGTTTAAAGATTGGTATCATTTCTGTAGAAACGACTAAAATCAGACTAGTTAAATCAGAAAAATTCTACAGATTTTTTTTTTTAAAACTATTTAATTATTTATCCTCAAACTTTCTTCAGGTAGTATATATAAATACCCTTCCTAGATTCAGTTTTACTACTTTTTTGACATATCCCATGGTTTTTAAGCCACAAAATCGCAGGACAAAATATGATAGAATACGTAAAGAGTTTGAGAAAACTGGGGCTATGACATCACAACTAGTCTGATTTCATTCGTTTCTACACAAATGATACCAAACTTTAAACTTAAATATCTCCTTAATGGAATAAGATTTTTAAATGCTTTCTTCACCATTTTGTTTCTTTTATAGTCCACTTTCATGTAAGATAGACTTGCTTGACCCCTAAACTAATCCTTCAAGAGGTTGTTCCTAATTTGTATAAGCAGTTAGTCAGGTCTTACTTTGAGTATGCTATTCAGGCTTGGAGTTCCTTCTATGAGAAGGATAAGTTCATTTTGGAGCAGATACCGCGAAGAGCCACTAGACTTATTCCAGAAGTAAGGACCACGCTTGAGTTGAGAAGAGTACGTGGCGATATGATTCAGTGATGCTTTGACTTTCTGTAATTTCTTGCATATTTTTAGCATGGTGCTTTTAGTTAATAGCTCCATGGTTTCAGCTAATCCTTATGTGACACGTGGTAACAGTTTGAAGTTGACCAAAGAGTTCTCACGGATTTAAATTCGGCATTTTAGCTCTTTGCAAAGAGTAGTTAATGAGTGTAATAGTTTGCCTGAGTGGGTAAAGAGTTGTTAATGAGTGTATTAGTTTGCCTGAGTGGGTAGTTAGCTCAAATTCTGCTCATAATTTTAAAGTCAACATTGATAAGTTCTTTACTAACTCTGGGCGCAATTGATTGTTTTTTATGGTGGTGGTGTTAGTTTGGGCTTTTTATGGAGTGACTCACCCATCTTAGCCCGTCATCTTGTTATGTTGTGTTATAGCAGACAATATATTAGCCACAATAATTTACATCTATTTCTTTGCAGTTTCATGTCCGGAAAATTACGATTCTAAGATGTGTAAAAAGAACAAATGTAATCGATTTTGAAAAAAAGCACGGATCGACGACGACGAGTAAACACACAATTACAATGACGGGTCGTTGCCTGCGTATTCGGTTATGATAGTAAACAATGCTATCACGAAAGGCTTAATACGACCCGGACGAACACAGGTACGACGCACGGACAGATATAACATCGACAACCAGGTCAATGTCCACGGCCTTTGATAACCAGTTGTGGTGCACTGGCTGTCTAACCAACCCAGGCTTGAACCCAGGGCCTCGTGGTCTGTCGACATGTATGATAACCGCTACACCACAGTTAGTAGACAGCACGGGTGATGGGGATACTATTTGTATAGGAACTCCATGATAGGTAGTATTTTCATGATATAAGTGACTGCGTATAAAACTCGGTTGATAGAAGATCATTTTCTTCCACTATAATTTTATTTTTGATAAGCATTTCAATGAGTACATGTTTACCACAAAACAATATTCAACTGTATTTCATTATTACCAATACACTCAACAGGACGAGCGAACTAAAACAACACCCCAAGATAAATGCTGAACGAGCAATTTAAGGCAATAATTAACTTTTTCTAAGATATAACTCTAAAATAAGCGGTTTTTTGGTAAAATAGATTTTGAAGTGTTACACATTTCTCCACATTAGCCACAGGGCTGGTTTACGATATAAAGCGACTGCCATCGAAACCTACAAACAAGCTGATTCAGATATTACAAAAGGACAAATTTCTTATATTGGGGAAAAGGAAGTTTTCGCTTTGTTTTGGCTTCGACGGGAAATATTTAACGAGAAATAATCATTTTGAAGCATTTGGGCTACTATCCGACCACATGTTCTCGCGTGTTCGCCGTGTACCCAGAGGCTATTTTTTCGCTACAATAATTTTTATCGAAACTATTTTGAATGTTTAACCTAAAGCTTAACAAAACGGCTGATTCTATTTTATTTACCTCTGTCAAAGTGAAATGAGCCGAGACGTGTTGAATGGGATAAAAGCTTTGCCCTTTGGATAAAACGACAGGAATTAGATATGGCTTTGAATACCAGTCGTTTTTAATGACTTGTATAATAGTGTACTCTTGAAACAAAGGGGGACAGCGTAGCTCATGCAAATGAGATATTGTGAGTTGTTTAAGTAAGTAAAAACTGAAACATCTTATCCGCCCCTGGTTATGTAAAAAGCTTTCCTTTATTTTATTATTATTTTCCGTCCGTGATTGCATATACCTTACCATAATGATATGATTCGCATTCTTGATGCTATATGTAACATTTGTATGATTTCTTCAATAATTTATTCTGTTACAGCATGCATCAAGCATGCATGCATGCATCGTGCATGTATCATGCAGAGTTGTTGACTCGAGTCGCTGACTTGGACTCGAGTCGGACTCGAGTCGGACTCGAATCGCATGTTTTTTGTTGTGGCCCTCAGAACGTTACAGGTCTAGTATTGTAAACTACATGTTCAAAATCCGCCATCTTTTAATTGAGAATTATTTTATTTTTTTAATTTTATTTGATAAAGATAATATGGACTTCATATCAAGTGCTATTTATTGAGGTTGTATTTTAATGATTACAACGCTACAATCAATTTCAGCAATGATAATTCAAAAATTTATGGCGTTGTTTTCATTCGCAAAAATCATGTAAATTGGCAACGTTGAGGAATGCAAACGATGAGTTCCGGTGCCAATCCGATATTTTAATAGCCAGGTTCAAAACGTGATATGAAGAATGGTATCGTTTAGATATTTTTACTGTTTCACAAACATAATGGAAAATATTTATAAAACCAAATTATTTTTTGAAGAGTCACAAAGAGATAGTGAGGAGAATGCTATTATTTGAAATGAACGAGGCTAGTCTAACCGGAAACTTCAACAGCTAAGTTAAGAAATTGTTAGCGTGGGTTACGTACGCCACTTTCCATCTGCTGAAGCAATTTTGCAACCTGAATCTAAACAGGTTAAGGTAAAGGTGATGGAAACTTTTAGTTTAGCGCACATGAACATTCAATGGTGCTTTGCAAACTGGTTAGGTTGGTAAAAATCCTTCTGGGCATGAACGACAAACCGAGCGTAACAAGTATGAGGAAAAAACAGTTAAGTAGTTCGGTTGATGGCTCCATGGTTTGGTTTCAGCTTTGAAACAGTTTAGACTTGGTGAATTTATATCGATGTCTGGCGGTCTGGCGGTAAAGCATTTTAATCTTTTAGTGTTTGAAGAGTTAGGGAAAGAAGGAGTATTTACATTCGTTTTAGCGTAGGGAACGTGGAAATTCAATATGATTATTTCTTGTATTGATTATTACGTTTGGGATTAGGTTATCATTATCAATGGCGATGGTTGTTATTGATTTGATATAGCATATGGAAGCGGGTGTTTTTTTCTTCTTGTTTTTTTACAAGGTCTAATCTAATTTATGACCTCTTTATCTATTGTATTTATTCTATTTGATGATAAATTAATTAATACCTACCTAACATCATATCTTTCTTTGCTTTTCGTTTTTTAGGAAAGTGACTGCGGGCCGGTTGTAAATTATGGACGGATGAAGTTAGAGGCCACCCCGAAAAAGGGTTTCCCGGTTGCATGCATGTTTTTATTTTGATGACAAATTGTTAAATTATCAAACCTAAAATTAAAATTTTGTTAAAATTTTGTTCGTTTTTGGCAACAGTTCTTGAAAATGTATCAAAATTGACACTGCTTTCTTAGAAAGTGAAGAATTTTCTGAATTGAAGAAAATTTCACGAACATGCTAGAAATTCGGAAAATGAAGGAATGTCTCAAAATTAAAATTTCCTTAAAATTTATGAAAATTTCGCAGCAATTGATTTTTTTAAGAATAATTGTTTTTTCCTGAAAATAAAGAAAATTTCCTGAAATTGAGAACAATTCATGTATATTCAAGGAGAATTCCCAAAAATTTCCCATGATTTTGTTTCCAATTAGCGTGGGCAAAAAGATAAAGGCCTATTTTAAAAATTGTATTGCTTTGAAAATCATTATGGCTCCCATGTGCGCATGGCCCTTAAATTTTAAGAACTTCACCTCCTTATCCAAAGATTTTTGGTTCTATGTTGTAGATTATGGCCCTTGAAAATTTGATCCAAAATTAAAATTGTTGATAAAAGCCTGAAGACTTTTATACAAAAATGAAGATTATTTTTGGGTCAATATTGAAGAATTTGGGGGCAAAATGAAAGTTGTTTGGTCGAAAATGGTATAATTTGTTAGTACAAACTGTAAAAGGTTTGGTCCAAAATTAACAAAACTCGGTCAATATGATTGCCAAAATGCCACACATGGTTCATTTGATATTTTAGTTAATTATATTTATGGCTTTGACAGAATTTTGCGAGGGGAGAAGGTTAAGCCCCCAATATTCCCCTTAGACACGTCACTGCTTTCTTTATTACTATCCACAAAAACAAAAATGCCACGACAGCATTCTTTTTAAAGGGTGTTCTTGTTGACTTGTGACTTGACTTGACTTGCAAACAGGGTGACTTGACTTGACTTTCCAACAAAGTGACTTGTAAGTTGACTTGCAAAAATGTGACTTGGTTATAACTCTGGTATCATGTAAAGATAGGACAACGTATAAATACAAAATCTCCATAATAAAACACCAATTCTTGAAACCCCAAAAGATTGATAAAAACATAAAGGTCAATCACAGGCCAATCAAACAGCATTATGTAAGTAGCAGAAACAAATTCCGTTTAGAAATTACAAAATTGTAAAAGTATTTTTTGAATTTGGCAACATCTGTGATGTCATAAAGACAATTTAAAAAAGGAAAGTGTATTTCCAATTAAAAAAAAAAATTGATTTTTTTTCTTATTGAAAATGTGATGTACACCACGAAAAAACACAATCTTTTCTTGTAAGTTATGTATTCCACCCTATCTCTATACTGATCCAAAAATGCTGTTCGATAATGTGAAAAAAGCGTGAATTTTGTTAAAGAAATACATAGAACTGTGCTGGAATTGCCTTGATGACATCACCAAGCTGAAGGACATTTACTGTACGAGGTGTTTTTAAGAACATTTTCCTACTTTTAAATTGCTATAACTTCTAAACGGTATAAGATATTAACATATTTTTTGCACCACTTTGTTTCTACGAATTTTCTCTATCATATATTTTTTTTTAAATGAAAATTTATGAGAATATTCCTTTAAGATTTGGTATCATTTGTGTAGAAAAGACTGAAATCAGACTAGTTGTGATGTCATAGCCTCAGATTCTTTAAAGTCTTGATGTATTTTATCATATTTTGTCCTGCGATTTTGAAGCTTTAAAACCATGAGGTATGTCAAAAAAGTAATAAAACTAAATCTAGGAAGGGTAGGCCATTTATAATATACCATCTGGAGAAAGTTCGAGGAAAATTCAAATAGTAAAAAAAAAAAAAAAAGTTTCCTTAAAATACATTAAAAATATGACGATAAAGACACTTAGTAGAATAACTACATCAATTATTAGCCTCAGATTCCTCAATAAAATTTATGTATTCTTTCATATTTTGTCTTGCGCTTTTGTGGCTTAACAACCATTGGTTATGTCAGGAAAGTAGAAAAACAGAATAGGTTAGGTCTGATTATAATTTACCACTAAAGAAAGTTCGAGGAAAAATAAATCAAACGGTAAAAAAGTATTATTTATTTTCTGTAACATACATTAACAATTGTTAAGAGTGTGAGGATACGGGCGCCAATCTTTATAGTAAACTTAGTACACCCAGTCATTTCTGCACAGATTAGATAGATTTTTAAACTTAAATATCTACTCAACGGACAAGATTTTTAAATGCTTTCTTTACGATTTTGTGTCTTTTTAAGTCTTCTTTCACATAAACAAGTTTGCTGAACTAATCATTTAAGTAAATCCTGCTCCCTTTCGCCCCCTCTGCCCAAGGATGTACGAATTATTCTTGCTCTATCGATCCCCTGTTTATTCCACTGAAAAACCCAAGCCTAAATTTGTCCAAAAAACAAAAACAAGTGAAAAATGACAGAAAATTAGATTAAATTTGTAAAATTCGTCATAAAGTTATTTCAATGACAACTCCTAATGTTACTTCGGCCTTGAACGTGCATTATTACCTCCAGATGAGCTAAATAACATAACACCAGGGAAACGGATTACATATTATCTCCCTGTGCAAATACACCCAGATCGCATCCTGCATTACTTCATCATTTATCAAATAATAGTTGAGAAAACGATGAACTTTAAAACAGAATATGAAGGGATAAGGGAATTTCCTAGGATTTAAGGATTTTTGAAACATAAACAGTTTAAACATACCCAGAATGTCAGGGGTGAACTACCAGGACATCGCAGCACTGCCACTAAAAAAAAGGCGCGAAAGCACTAAAACAATTACATAATTACATAACCCGGCCCCATGACCTCAAATACGCCAAACAACTGGTTATCAAAGTCCGTGGACATTGACTTGGTTGTCAATGTTATAACCTGTGTTCCCGGGTCGTATTAAGCGTTTCGTGAGCATTTGTACTATCATAAAATACGCAGGCGATGACCCCGTCATTGTAAACTCTCTCTCCCTCTCTCATGACCTCAAATATGACAAATCTACTGGACCACACTGTATATGTTCAATTGTTTTCCATGTCATTCAGCTAAGGTTCTGCAGAATTTCATATTTTTTAGTGCTGTCCTTTTTAATCAAGGACCATTTTCTCATAATTTAGGGCTCGTCCTTTTCAGATCGAATGATCGATATTTAACTTATTGTAAACAGGTCACACCCCTGGTTTCATTCACATTTCAAGAACATAAGCTTTAAACATACATGGTATGTTACTTGGCTTTAACTTTTTGCAAAAATAACCACAAATCTTTAAAATGATTCGTTTAATTTCTCTGATCAGCTGACAACATCATCTAAGGTAATACAGGGATTACATCACGCGACTCTGAGTTCAACTAAACTCTATCATTTTAAAGGTAAGCGGCGTCGTTGCATTTCACGCGTCTTCACACAGCTCAGTCACATCACACGTACAACAAACATATACATGCTAATCTACCAGTACCAGTTCAGCGATTTTACTGATTGCAGGTTTTGCTTATTTTCGATTTTTCTTCATATTTTCGTTTAGTTAGTTATATTTTCACTGGGTATACGAAGAGTAACTTTAAGTTTAACAACATCTGATTGCTCGTTATACTTAGACAAAGCCTATACCTGATATAAAGTGCTCGCTGCAAATCGTAGTAAGGCCTACCGTAGGTTGAAAGTCATTGCGTCATACAGCAGAAACCCACTTCGAACGTCGATCAGGATCAGATGGAAACCGAGAAAATGTCTTTTTATTCCCCCGCACACACATATAAGTGCAACCAACGGCGCAGCAAGATTCCGGCATAATTATCTTACAAAAATAATCTTATAACAACATGTAAACGTCTAACTAAGTCTAACTTAAGAGTACAGCAGACGGCAATGGTTTCGCCCAAGAAAATGGCGATATAAACAAAGTCACGTGATTTTGTGACGTCAGCTGAAACACCCTTATTCCTGCATAAACAAATTTCATCATTACACAATAAAGTAGTACTCAGGTTCATTCGTTTTTAGCTCCATATTCACCAAGAGCGTCAATGTTCTAAACCCTCAAGAGTTCCAGAAATAGAAATATTGCCAACTTTAAAGGAGCACTAGACCGAAAAGTGTGGGCGTATTTTTAGGTCCCCAAAAAATCAAATGTCTATCTAGCACGCAACGGTATAGCAAATCTCTGGTTGAATCTAATATTCAAGTGACATTTGCCCTCATATCGTCTGTGGGCTATGGAGGCATAAAGTTGAACGATCTGTTGTGGATAATATCGTCCCTGTTTTGACATAGTGGCGAATGTGCAAAAGTAGTTTTTTTTTTTTTTGACATAGTGACGATTGTGCAAACTGTGATTACAAAGCATCTGTTTTTTGTGTTTGTATCATTTACTAATTATTTACAGTTTAAACAATTTATTAGTTATAGAAAAAGAGGAAAATAAATATGCGTTTAAAGACATTTGGTACTATGTCAAACCAAAAAACTCCCAAAAAGCTTATCCAGTTGATCTTACATTCGCCATTATTTCAAAACAGAACGATATATATATATATATATATATATATATATATATATATATATATATATATATATATATATATATATATATATATATATATATATATATATATATATATATATATATATATATATATATATATATATATATATATATATATATATATATATATGTGACATACGAGCGCCCTAATATATGTCTACTAACTGTGGTGTAGCGGTTATCATACATGTCTACAGACCACGAGGTCCTGGGTTCAAGCCTGGGTTGGGTAGACACGCCAGTGCACCACAACTGGTTATCAAAGGCCGTGGACATTGACTTGGTTGTCGATGTTATGTCTGTCCGTACGTCGCACCTATGTTCTCGTTCGGGTAGTACAAAGCGTTTCCTGATAGAATTGTTACTATCATAACCGAATACGCGGGCGACGACCCCGTCATTGTAATTGTGTGTTCACTCGTCGTCGTCGCCCTAATATTTCGGTCTAGTGCCCCTTTAATATTCAGAAAGAAGTAGGCCCCGCCCTGTATAGGTAGCAGCTCAATTGCTTAACAGCTTTAATGCATGAAAAAAGCAAAAACGTCCCATCAAAATCTCAGTTCTAGAGCTGGCTACTTCACAGCTTCAAGTTCAACCTTCTTTTTTTTTCTATGAACATTTGTGACGTATGACAGGGAGAGTCTCTCTATTTCCATTGTTTTGTAAACATCTATATACCACACAATGTTGTGAAAGGGCAGTAGCTGATTCTGGGTAAAAGGAGTTTTGGATGTAAAACCTACCCCAAACAAAATCCAAGTTTAAATGAAATTCTCTCCAATTTTGAGATGAAGGAAGAAAATATAAAAAAGAGTTATATCGATTTGTCTTTCCGTTCATACGTCACGTCACAGATTTTGCATATGTGAACAAATCCTTAATGTTTGATTAACCATAACTCAAATAATCGAAATAGTAAAATTCGCAATTTTGTAATTAATTTTTCTTTAAAGGGAAATAAAACAAATTGTTATGTAAGTGCTTTAATGTGTGTGGAGGTGTCACAGACTGTACAAAAGGAAGAAAGGGAGAGAAAGTGTGTGTGGGGGAGCGTATATCGAACCGGTCCCAGATGGAATCAAAGGAGCTTAAAAGTAAAGAGAAGAAATTGCCAGATTTGAGAGTCCAGTGAGAGTTTCATCCACTAGCTGACTAGTGTTTCGTGTGGGAAATCGAACCACGCGTTTTATGAAGGTATAATAAATTCATCATATAAATTAATTAATTATATCACGGAGTTGTATAAAGACAACTCCATGCTTCCGTTTTCTCTTATAGTAAATTATACAAACATCTCACCTCAATTTTCTGCGAGATTTCTGTCTCCAGTCAGTTCTTCAGTGTGTTAGGTTTCAAAATGATTCCCCTTTCCTTTTAAATATCCAGAATCGCAGCTGAAACAAGAAAGATCAAGAAAATATTTCATTTTAATCGTTTAAGTATCATTTTAAAGACCATTATCGAGAACTTTCTAGGTAATTAATGTGAACAGAGGCGGCTATAGATATAATTAAAACTGTTCAGCAGTCTTTTAAAAATAATAAAATATCACAAATTCCGTCAATCGACGAAATATTTACCATAATGCTTTGATCTTTCAGGTCTACAAATATCATACGAGAAGACCCATTGCATTAAAATTTCCCTGCAGACCCTTAGTTTGATTTAAACAGGGGCAGGGTGCTAGACCTGAGGGGCACATTAATGCGTGCACGAAGCGTTGTTTCTTTTCGGCATGGAGTCCAGGGGCCCCTTTACAAACAGGACAATTGCTTACTATGCTATCATTTTGTTCTGTATTCATTTATGAGGTTAATTAAAATTAAGTTTGGAAAAATATATATATTTATATTTTTCTTATGAGGGGCAGGGCGGACCCCAGAGGCAGGGCGGACCACAGGGAGCAGGGCGGACCACAGGGAGGGGTGGGCGGGTAAAACAGCAAAGCTAGGGGTCTGCGGGCCTGCATATGGAGCAACTGGGACCAAACAGCTTTCAGTGGAAGTTCTTTGCTGGGACTATGAGCCGAGTATTAATCAATCTTTATTGAAACAAAACAATAATTTAAGGTTTTAATGTAGTCTTATAATATTTAAAGACTGCAATTTTGAAAAAATATATGTTAGTTTTTAAAGCTATCCGATTCGGGCAAAGAAGAATAAGATAATCCATTCATACATCTTTTGTATATTTTATTCTTCACAGAAATGACAACGATGGAGGGCATTTGTGAAGCTGTTACAGCTTCGCTTTGTGGTTTATCGCTCCATGATACAATGCTGCACTGCTATAAGATCTTAAAGGAATATTCCCATGGGTTTTCTTTAATCTTTTATAAGAAAGAGAATTAATTTTAGAAACAATTCAGTACAAAAATCATGTTGATATGTTATTCCTACCAGGAGATATTCAAATTTTAAGGTTCACAAAAAATGCCAATAAATGTATAGTATGACATCACAGCAACACATTTTCTCACAAAGTTGATGTATTTAATTAAAATCTATCATCTTTTTTTAATAAAACCTGCTAGAAAAATCAAATGATGAAAGTTAGGTTTTTATATACATCAAATATACCCAACTTCAATAACTTTTGGAAAATTGTTTCTAATCATACAGAAACAACCAATTAACGTTCAAAGAAATACATTGACATTTGTAATGGAATTGCCTCTATGACATCAAACACGAATTCATTATACTGTACAAAAAGTTGAAAATGCAATTGGCAAATCTTTAAAAATCCATATCTCCTGCACTTATGATATCAAGCTGATTTTTGTATCAAATTGGCTCTAAAAGTATGCTCTTTCAAATACAATTTTACAAAAACCATGGAATATTCCTTTAATAATACAGTTATACACTACACATATACAATCCTCATACGTGACAATTTATCAATAAATTTTGTCTATTTAAGATTAGAATTCATTACGCTAAGTTGTTTGACGGTTTAGGGCAATTGTTTTACTTTTGGTATGATGGATGTATCCATGTAATAGATGATGAAATGGAACTAACACGGAATACAAGCTGACAACGAAATACATTACAATATCGGAAGTGAGCGCTGCATATAACATAAGCAGGATTCATCTTTGTATTTACCATTTACAACATGATTTAATCTGAGCTGAACAGTCCATATCTTGATACAAATTTGCTCATCAGGAAAATACAGGGTTTGAGGATAAGTTCAGTGGTCAAGCAAGTTTAAAAAAACCGGGGATCTTTTAAAAGAAACAAAACAGTGAAGAAACTACATAATCCGTATTAATAATCAAAAAAAAAAAAATACTCCCAGTAATTTAGGAAGAGGCAATTGATTGTCAAAGAAATATACAAAATTGTCTTGGATTTGCCTTCATGACATCACACTGTACATTGTGATGTCTCATGACATCACACTGTACATTGTGATGTCTCATGACATCACACTGTACGTTGTGATGTCTCATGACATCACACTGTACATTGTGATGTCTCATGACATCACACTGTACATTGTGATGTCATTTTTCAACACTCTCAAAATCTTTGACAAATGTTATAACTCCTAAACGGAAAAAGACATCAGCGTGATTTCTACACAAAGTTGTTTCTTTAAAGGATGAGTTCAGTGGTTCAAACAAGTCCATCTTATATGAAAAGAACTTTAAACAAAATGGTGCATGAAGAAGCATTCACAAATATTCGTTAAAGAGATATATAAGTTTGAAGCTCTGTCTTACTGTGTAGAAATGACTGGTGTGGTAAGTCTTCATCATCACATTCGTAACAATTGTTAATGTATTTAAAACAAAAATTATTCATTCGTTTTACTATTTGAATTATTTTGCCAAGAACTTTTGTCCAGGATTGTAGCATAACATGTTCTCAAGAGAGAAACAAATGATTGGCACGCCGACCGTGTGATTCTGATTCCATACTAAGCGACGTCACTTCCGGCAGCGTTTATTAACTGGCTTACAGTATATGTGCAAAATGTTTGGACCAATCCAAGAGCTTCCACACAAGCTCTTTGGACCAATCAAGCACGTTCAATCGTATTGTATATGTTACTAACACGACAACTGCTCTTCAGAACTGAAAATAACGAGAAACTGCAAATAAACAACGTCGAATATAGACATCACAATTCATCAAAATCGAAAAAATTTTTTTGGCCTTTTAACTTTTTACCATTTTAATTTTTTAAATATTTTTGTGCAATTATGGGAAAATTATTGTATTACTCTTGTGATGTCTATTTTCTTACGTAAATCCATTGTTTTTAAATTCTGCCATTTCTCTTTGAAAAAGGAAGATAATACTAATGAAGAGGATTTGATCTTCACCCCCCCCCCCCCCCGTCCCTTCTCCTCCCATTCCCAAATCAACCTCACGATTGAGAAGGAATTTTGGACAATTTCAAGGTCTGAAATTAAGGGAAGAAAATATATATATAGAAAAACAAAAGCATTTAAAAGTAATTTCCTGTTCATACGTCACATTTTCCAACATATTAAAGGAATATTCCCATGTTTAATCGTAACCTTAATAAGAAAGGGAAAAATTCTAGAAACAATTTAGTACAAAATAATGTTGATATGTTATTCCTACCAGAAGATATTCAAATTCTAAGCTTCACAAAAAATACCAATAGGCGAAAAGCCAAAGGCTCAATATGACATCACAGCAACACATTTTCCCACAAAGTTGTTGTAGTTCATTAAAATCTATTATCCTTTTTTATTAGTAAAAGCTGGTAGAAAAATATATCGATGAAAGTTATGTATTTATTATACATTGCCGAATACCCTACATCATTAACTTTTGGAAAATTGTTTCTAATCATACAGAAACAATTAATTAACGTTAAAAGAAATACATACACATTTGCAAAGGAATTGTCTTTCTGACATTCAAACAAGTTTTCATCACACTGTACAAAAACTTGAAAATGCATTTGGGAAATCTTTAAAATCTATTTATCCTGAATGGAAATATGATATCAACCTGATTTTTGTACCAAATTGGCTCTAAAAGTGTGCTCTTTCCAGCAATAGAATTTCACCAAAAATAACATGCGAGTATTACAAAAAAACCCAGAGAATATAACAAAAAACCATGAGAAAATTACAAAGAAACCATGAGAATATTACAAAGATAGCATGGGAATATTACAAAGAAACCATGAGAATATGGGAATATTGCAAAAGAAACCATGAGAAACAAAGAAACCATGAATAGAATATGCAAAAGAAAGCATGGGAATATTACATAGACACCATGGGAATATTACAAAGAAACCATGGGAATATTACAAAGAAACCATGGGAATATTACAAAGAAACCATGGGAATATTGCAAAGAAAGCATGGGAATATTACAAAGAAAGCATGAGAATATTCCTTAAAAATCATTTCAAATTTTGAGTACTCATAGCTTGCAAACAACACATGTCGGAAACTAACTTGGTGAATATGTCATTAAGAAATTCTCATGAAAAAACAATAATGATATTTTAATAAAAAAACAAATTACACTTTTTTTTTATTTTTCTTTTCGAATTTTGCTTTTTTGATTTCTAGTACGTGAGTTTAAAGTAATGTAAGGTAACATCTTCCTGCTAATCTATAACAGTGCGGGATATTATTATCATCCCAGCCAATCAAAGTCTGGTCACTTGAAACCAAAACACCAGGAATAAACTAAAATAAACACATATACGTCCTTCTTACCCTTATGTAATATCACTACCTCCTATTCACGGAATTGCTCCGTTACTGAATTAAGATTTCTGCGAAATCAATATTTGGTAGCCGAGTAAAGTATCTTCCCTTCTACCACCAAGGAGTTCCCGGTGAAACTGATATGTGTTTAAAGAAAAAAAAAATGACGGACTTCTGTCACTCAAGTTGATTTCCTACCAGCTACAGCGTGTAACCTCAACCCTATATGATGTAAAACAACGTCAATGTTTCACACTCCCTTTTTGTTTTGCATCATTAAACATTACGTAACAAATATCGCTCCCACAACCTAGCCCTGTGGTCTACATTTTCTCGACGCCACATTTGCTCACGTTGGGCAAAACTTTGGCTAACCGGATGGTCAGATGGAGCCAATTGATATTTTATTAAACTTCTTAAGATAGTATTAATTGACAACTCTGGGAAGAGTGAATTGTTTGTTATGGAAGATATGTTCCTGCAAACGTGTGGTAGGAATCTTCCTGGTAAGACAATTATGTTGGTCTGTATTGTTTGAGGATAATACTTTGATTAGATATAATCGTTTCCTGCCCAAATTGTCGGCTGCAAATCAAACTTGTGACAGATGGGGGTTTCCTGCCAAAATTGTCGGCTACAAATCAAACTTGTGACAGATGGGGTTAAACCGTCACAAAGGTATGTGTTGGTGCAACCAGTTGTAGAAATCTAGAACAACCCCTGTGTAGAAAAATAAAGGCGGTACCGCCTTCTTGAATAAACTAAAAAAATAAACAAAAATTCAGATATTTAGTTCCTTATTAAAATTCCTTTAAAATTCAGGCATTAATAACAAAAATCTTTAAAGTCAAAAATAAAAACAACATCAAAAACAAAGAAATACAATCTGCTCTCCATCGAAATCGTTTAAAAAATGGACAATTTTGGACAATGGATTGTTTAGTTTTAATATGAGAATGTCTAAAGAAATCTGTGATATACGAATAGGCAGACCTCTCAGCGCACTGCAGAGACAAGATGTCATGGCGGCAACTTGTCAAGAACCCTACTTTTTAGCCCCTTCTCACTCTTTCGAGCAAACTAAATTTACTTTTCAGTAAAATGATAGCATAAATATTATGACAACGAAAACCGATTTATTTTGATGTCCCTGTAGATCTCCCTCCCAACAAACACTTTTAAACACTTACTGCTCTAATCCCTCCTACTTTTAATAAGTGATCTATGTTCATTATTCTATATGTACTAGTAAAGGTGTTGAGTTCTTACTAGTAGTAACATCCTTAATCAAACTCTGAAGTACAAAAAAAATATGTTTACAAACTTCAACACTTGCCAATTTAACTCAGTATAAATGAGGCATAGACCTTCATCTGCATTTAAGATCGACAAAAGATAAACTGGACAATTTATTTGTTGTTTTTTTGTTTGTTTGTTGTTGTTTTGTTACATTATACTTTGTTTGGTTTGACCCATCAAAATTTTCCAACAAATTTTGTAAATTGTCCAAAACAAAATGTGCTGTGCTCCGCCAAACAAACATCACAAGCTTCGTCAATTGTCATTCGTTTAAAATGTAGGTCAGAGCAGGGAGTTGTTAAGCATGGCGATACTGTTTGCCAAAAGTATCTCCATGGTCATTGTAATATACTAAATAGAACTTTATTTCCACACATACGTCACAAAATTACATACATTTAAATATCCTCAGTCCGCACAATGTAATAAGAAATCATCTACCATGTTTATACAGCAGGAATATGTTACTTTTTTTAGCTACCCTGGTTACATGAGTTTCCGCAAACATTTGGAATTTGCAAAGTTAAGCCAGAAATTCCCAAAGCGGATGACCTTTTTGAGGGCGATAATCACAAATGTCAAATAAACATATTTTTTTTCTTTTCTCGCAATCTTCTCCTCGTTGTTTAGTTATGCACGTCCTTCCACTGCTTTAAATTATTAGTTCAGTGGTCAAGCATGTTACTCTTATTTGAAAGAGGACTTCAAAAGGAACAAAATGGTGAAGAAAGCATTTAAAAATCTTATTCCGTTTAGGAGATATTTAAGTTTAAAGTTTGGTATCATTTGTGTAGAAACGACTGAAATCAGACCAGTTGTAATATCATAGCCTCAGATTCCTCAAAATCTTATATATTCTATTAATTTTTGTCCTATAATTGTGTGGCTTACAAACCATGGGATATGTCAAAAAAGTAGTAAAACTGAATCTAGGAAGAGTATCAATAACATACCACCTGAAGCGACTTTGAGAGAAAATAATTTAATTATTGAAAACATTAAATAATTTTTCTGTAAAAACATGCATGCATGCTGCATGCATACATGCCTACATACATGCATACATACATACATACATACATACATACATGCATTCACACATACATACATACATACATACATACATATTCACACATACATACATACATACATCATACCCCTGGCTTGATTTTAAAAGGGGCAGGGTGCAAGATTTGTTGGGGGCACATAAATGCGCGCGAGGCGCTGCGTCTTTTCGGCATGGAGTCCTGGGCCCCTTCAGGCTCAATCCCATGGTGAAGAAGTTCTGGGATTTTAGCTATAATCATACCTCAGAATTAAAGTATTCTGATTGATAAGGACCAATACTATGCTATCTTTCTGTGTTCTGTATCCATGTAAGGTATTCATTTATGAAATTAAATAAGGTTTTTTTTAATTAAAAAAAAAAAAAAAACTCATGAGGGGCAGGGCGGACCCCAAGGGGCAGTGCGGACCCCAGAGGCACGGCGGTCCAACGGAGGGGCAGGGCGGGCAGCCCTGTAAAACAGCAAAGCTAGGGGTCTGTACATACATACATACATACATACATACATCTTTTGAGGAATCTCAGGCTGTGATATCACAACTAGTCTGTTTTCAGTGTTTCTACATAAATGATACCAAACTTTAAACTTGAATATCTCCTACAGGATTAAAGGATTAGTTTAGGGTTCAAGCAAGTCCATCTTATAAGAAAAAGGACTTCAAAAGAAAGCATTGCAATCTTATTTCCAATAAGGAGATATTAAAGTTTGAATTTTGTATCATTTCTGTAGAAGCGACTGAAATCATTACTAATTGTGATGTCACAGCCTCAGATTCCTCAGTCTTTATGTACTTTACAAAAATTTATTTAATTGTTTTATTATTTAAATTATACATCCTTAAACTTTCTTCAGATGGTATATTATAAATACCCTTCCTAGATTCAGTTTTAGTACTTTTTTGATATGTCCCGTGGCTTTTAAGCCACAAAATCACAGGACAAATTATGATAGAATACATACAGACTTTGAGGAATCTGAGGCTATGACATCACAACTAGTCTGATTTCAGTCGTTTTACACAAATGATACCCAACTTTAAACTTGAATATCTCTTAACGGAATAAAATGTTTGAATGCTTTCTCCTCCATTTTGTTTCTTTTGCAGTCACTTTTCATATAAGATGGACATGTTTGACCACTAGCCTTATCCTTTAAAAAAAAAGCGAAGTGTCTTTTCAAGTGATAAAAAGTGCTTAAATGAAAATGAATACATTGGATTATATATTTTTTTTCAACACGCCAATGACTGAAAAATATTGGATGTCTGCACAGAATGACCAGGGAGTTATTATAACATGTCTGCACAGAATGACCAGGGAGTTATTATAACATGTCTGCACAGAATGAACAGGGAGTTATTATAACATGTCTGCACAGAATAACCAGGGAGTTATTATAACATGTCTGCACAGAATGACCAGGGTGTTATTATAACATGTCTGCACAGAATGAACAGGGAGTTATTATAACATGTCTGCACTGAATGAACAGGGAGTTATTATAACATGTCTGAACAGAATGAACAGGGAGTTATTATAACATGTCTGCACAGAATGAACAGGGAGTTATCATACCATGTCTGCACAGAATGAACAGGGAGTTATTGTAACATGTCTGCACAGAATGAACAGGGAGTTATTATAATATGTCTGCACCGAATGACCAGGGAGAATTTGTAACAAGTCTGCACCGAATGAACAGGGAGTTATCATAACATGTCTGCACAGAATAAACAGAGAGTTATTATAACATGTCTGCACAGAATAAACAGAGAGTTATTATAACATGTCTGCACATAATGACCAGGGAGTTATTATAACATGTCAGCACAGAATGAACAGGGAGTTATTATAACACGTCTGCACAGAAAGAACAGGGCGTTATTACAACATGTCTGCACAGAATGTACAGAGAGTTATTATAACATGTCTGCACAGAATGACCAGGGAGTTATTATAACATGTCTGCACAGAATGACCAGGGAGTTGTTATAACATGTCTGCACAGAATGACCAGGGAGTTGTTATAACATGTCTGCACAGAATGAAGAGGGAGTTATTATAACATGTATGCACAGAATGAACAGGGAGTTATTATAACATGTCTTCACAGAATGAACAGGGAGTTATTATAACATGTCTGCACAGAATAAACAGGGAGTTAGTATAACATGTCTGCACAGAATGAACAGGGAGTTATTATAACATGTCTGCACAGAATGAACAGGGAGTCAGTATAACAACTCCCTGGAAATGAATACTGTAATACAGAATCATTACATTTTACGCTCTTGTTTTCTCCTGCAAAAGTTTTGTTATATTATAAAGGAAGATTCTGTGAATTTTAATTTCTAAAAATTAAAAGATGACTATGAAAGAAACAATTTGGTGTAAAATCATGTTGATATCTTTTTCCGTTTAGGAGTTACTGCATTTCAAAGATTGCGCGAGTATACAGTGAGATGTAAACAGTCCGGTCCACGCTCCTGATCGGGAGATCTCCCGATTAGGAGATCGAGACATGCGCAGTGACCATAATTTAAATTTTTGCTAATAAGTTCAGCCGTTAAATTTTTATTTTGTTTGCTTGTCAAATTATGTAATTCTAAAGTTCTATACTTTAGAAATAATATTGGAATAATATTTCTGTAAAATTTGAGCTTTTGCTGGTTAATAAAATGTTAAATTCTGCAATTCAAGAATATGGCATTTAAATTTGAACGATTACGTTAAATTTAAAAAGTCAAATTTGCGCTGGTAAAAACGAAGAAATTTATTTTATTATTCTGTTACACCAATGAAATTTGAATATTTCGCATGCAAATATTTTTCCTATCTTTGGCAAGAACCTATTAAACCGTTATGTATTTCTTTCCAACAATTTGAAATTGGAAAGATGCATTGTGGGTTTTAATGAAAAAAATCTCCCGTTCGGGAGCGTGGATTGGACTGGTAAAAGGCAAATGCAATTTTTGTTGGAATATTCCTTAAAGGAAAGAAATCGTCTCATAAATAAATTTGGAAGTTAACGCCGCCGTGCTAAAAACGTCACTTCCGGTTCTGAATTTTCTTATTGATTGCGAGAAATCTGTCAAGTTATTAATAACACTGGTAGGTCTTATGATCGGTCCGGCCAGATGAGAACTTCCTGGTCCGGCGGGTGTGTGATCGATAACATTGCAGATTTCTCGGGATCAATAGCAGAAAATTGACAACCGAAGTGACGTTATAAGCACAGCGGCGTATTCTTCTAAATTTATATATGGGACGATACTTTTCCTTTAAAGCTCTCCTTTGCTGTTCGTACATGTTTTTGTTTTGTGTTTCAGATAGTGTTCTTTTTCGTTCTCCAAAACTTCCCGTTACGACGACTTATTGATTAAATATTTACCATATAGCTCTATTCATTTCCATTTGTTATAATCTACGGTTGGATAATGCATTTTGTAAAATTTTGTGAAATACTTTATATTCGTGAAACGGGAACAATAAAATAAATAAATAAATAAAGCTGTCCTTTCTGCTTTCTCCCTACTTCCCATGTAAAAAGATGTAAAGAAAATGTATAAAATTTAGTCAATCAGTAGTTTAATTTGCCTCGAATTCTGCGCCACCGCCAAATTCAAACCTTCCGTCGCCTACTGCCGCCCCTCCATGACGCCACGCAGCATCCACTACTAAGAACAGGAATATATTATATTAGGTGTTTCAGTTGACGTCACGAAGTCACGTGACTTTGTTTACATCGCCATTTTGTCGGTCAAAACTACTGTCGTCTGCTGAAGACTTAATTAGACTTGCATACGTTGGCATGCTGTTATATAAGATTACTTTCTCATGTTGTAATTTCCTGTGCGGTTGGTTGCACTAATAGATGTGTGCGGGGGAATAAAAAAAACATTTTCTCGATTTCCATCTTATCCTGATCGACGTTCGGAGTGGATTTCTGCTGTACGACGCAACGGCTTTCAATCAACGGTAGGCCTTACACACTAAGATTTGCAGCGAGCACTTTATATCAGGTATGTAGGCTTTGTCTGATTATAACGAACAAATCAGAGGCGTTAACCTTAAACTTACTCTTCGTATACCCCGTGAAAAATAACTTACTTAAGGAAATAAAATAAAGAAAAATCGGAGAAAATATAATTTACTTAAGAAATAAATATGAAGAAAAATCGGAAACGAGAAAAAATGCAATCAGTAAAATTCGCTGAACTGGTACTGGTAGGTTAGCATGTAGCATGTTTGTTGCACGTGTGATGTGAATGAGCTGTGTGAAGAAGCGTGAAAGGTAACGACCCGCTGCCCTGCAAAATGGAGTCCAGTTGAGTTACGTGATGAAATCCCTCTATAAATAACATATCCCTGCTAAGAACATCAATTTCAAGATTTTAAGATTAGAGACTACCTGGGCAATATGCAGGAATATTGCAATTTTGTATTTTTCAAGAAACGAGTTACCCTATCAAAATCTATTCTTATGCCACCTACATATCTCGGATAATATTCTTACAAATTCTTTTGACAAATTCATTTCTACTATGGATTTAATATTGATAAGAGGCAGGGTGCGGAAGGAGAAAAGTACATTAAGTGCTCAAACAGTCAAAGATGCTGGTGAAACCACCTTGTTTTGTGGCAAATAAAAGTTCCAGGATTTTTTTGCAGAATTTGAGACCGAATATTTGTGACCATCTTATAATGTTTATGTAACATTTTTTTCTTTCAATGCATGAGGTTACTTGAACAGGAGCGTAAGAAGGGTCACCTCTCAAAGGGACGGGAGGGGAAGGGGGGGACACAAAATTTCTCGGTGACAAATGGAAACATTGCACTGTAAATTTAGTTCCCATCAAAAGATGCTGTTGATCGGGAAATCCCCTACAATTTCTGAATTTCCGGGGGATTTCGTTAACTTTCGAAAATTTTTCTTTAATTTCGAAAATTTTTGGCAAATGCTCGGGACATTTTGGCCAGTTGTTAGAAAATTTGGGCCAATTTTCGGAAAATTTTAATTATTTCCAAAATATTCAATAATTTTACCACGTTTTTTAATTTTATGTTAATACTTTCGCAATTTCACCTCCCAACCGGGCAGAAAGCATGCAGCCGTGAATGTTAAATCCGCTCAAGGGCGGTGTGCCGCCTGCTTCATACGCCTCTGTTCTTGAGGTTTTCTTAGAATATTGATTGTGGCTTATATAAAAAAAAAAAAAAAACGTGTTATCAGATTAAACTTATTTCGTTGAACAGTTGAATATGATTGCAAAAACGGTAGATGCATAACAATAATACAGATATGTCCGTTAATAGACACCACGCATTGTAATGTAAAAAAATAATTGCATGTAAAGAAATATTTTACACAATTGGACAAGTAGCAAAACTGTAACATAACTGTAAAATGGTGAATGTTGATTGTCTTTCAATTGGGCACCTCACACACATGCATCAAGCAGTTCGCTTTCTCTTAATTTTGGCGCCTTTGGAACTTATATTAATTGTAGAGTTGCAATGCATGTGAGACAGGCGGAACAAGGCAGTGGCGTAGCCAGCTTTAAAAAAAGTGAGGGACTCCCCTCTCCCAAGACAAAATATTCATATGTAGCCCACTTCTAAAGGCAATTTTGTTTTAGAAAAGCAAAACAGATAATAGTAAAAAAAAAAAACTATCTCAATTTTTGACAATTTCCTCAAAAAAGTGTTAAGGGTGCCCCCTCATTCGCCCGATGGCTATAAAACTGGTACCAGGGATTGTTAAAGGATAGTTCAGTGGTCAAGCAAGTCCATCTTATATGACTGTATGAAAGGGGATTTTAAAAGAAACAAAGTGGTAAAGAACGCATTCCAAAATCTAAAGGAGATATTCAAGTTTTAAAGCTGTCTTATCTGTGTCGAAATGAATGGTGTAGTAAGTCTACTATGGAAGGTTGGCGCCTTTGTCCTCTTGGCAATTGTTAATGTATTTTAAAGAAAATTTATTTAATTTTTTTACTATTTAAATCATTTTTCCTCGAAATATTTTCAGGAGGTAATTTATAATTACCCTTATATAAAATTCTGTTTTACTACTTTCCTGACAGTTGATTTACTATAGTCATTTCTACACAGATAAGACAAAGAGAGCTTTAAACTTGGATATCTCCTTAACGGAATACGATTTTTGATTGCTTTCTGCACTAAAGATGGAGTTGCGTGATCAATGAACTACTACTTTAATATGATGTCAAATATTTATAAATAAAATTCATACATGTTATTGATATCAGGGTCTTTAAAATCAGATGGTGTAAAAGGGTCAATTTGTACAGCTTTTTTTCTACCAAGTAAAACTTAGTTGTTGCATCCTGTATATGAATCTTTCAAAATGGGGCATTGCTACCAATAATTATGTTTTCAGTTTAAGGTTGTTTCATTGAAGGAATGATAATTTTCGGGGTGGGGGGAGGGGAGGGGGGGCTATTCATTTTAAGTTATTCAAGTTTAAAGTCTTATCTGTGTAGAAATCACTGGAAAAACTGAATCTAGGAAGGGTAAACCACCTTAAGAATATTCGAGGGAAAATAATGTAAATAATGAAAAAAGTATATATACACTTTTTTTTTAAATTCATAAACAATTGCTAAGAATGTGAGGAGAAGACACCAAGTTTCCATAGTAGAATTACTATACCAGTCATGTCTACACAGGTAAGACTTTAAACTTAAATATTTCCTTAACGGAATAACATTTTTGAACGCTTTCTTTACCATTTTGTTTCATTTGAAGTCCTGTTTTATATAAGATGGATATGCTTGACCCCTGAACTAATCTTTTTAAAAAAAGGCAGAGAGTGCTTTTTGAAATTCAGCTTTGATCAAAACTCACCAACTAAAACTACTCTCAATAATTACAAAATGTTTAATGGTTAATTATTAAGCGGAAATTTCAGGAGGTAATTTTTTTATAAAATCTTCTTGTGGTTTTATAAATAAGAATGAAAAAATAATGTGAAAGACAAAAACATAGCTGATTTAAATCGCTGTTTAAGGCATTCGGACTATTCTAGCTGTAGGTCCTATATTATACTGTCCCGATTCCCGAATGGAATGCAGGAAGCCAAATCAATCCACAAATTCTGAAAAATTATCATTATGTGCTTTTCAGGGTATTATTTTGATGTACAGTCTAAACCCCTGACTTTGCTCTTTTACAGGGGTCCACCCTGTCCCCTCGGGGTCCGCCCTGCCCATTATGAGAAAAATAATACTAAAAAATGTATAAATATTTTTTTGTGGATTTTTTCTTACTTTCTTCAAATTAATCATCTTTCTTAACCTCATAATTGAAATACCTTACAGAGATAGAGAACACAGAATGACAGCATAGTAAGCAATTGTCATGTTTAGCTCATGAATGGTCCTTAAAATAGTTTTATTCTGAGGTACGATTATAGCCAAAATCCCAGAGCTTCTTCACCATGGGATTGAGCTTAAAGGGGACCTCTGGTCTCCACGCCGAAAAGACGCAGCGCTTTGAGCGCGTACTGAATGTGCCCCTCTACAAGCCTAGCACCCTGCCCCTATTTAAATCAAGCTAGGGGTCTGCAGTCCAACCGCTCTCTGACTTATTTTGAATACACTTCTTAATTGTTGATTAAATTCTCAATGATTGCAAGGGTAATAATATTACTTCCATATTGGGTCAACAATCAGAAATAGAAACAAATATAGTTTTCAGCATTCGTAAATCCCACGTTTGTTATAGGAATATTCCCATGGTTTTTTGTAACATTTTATTCGAAAGAGCATACTTTCTGAGCGAATTTGGTACAAAAATCGGGTTAATATTATTTTCCGTGCATGAGATATGGAATTTTAAATATTGCCCAATTGCATTTTAAAGTTTTATACAGTATGAAGAATTCGTGTTTGATGTCATAGAGGCAATTCCATTGCAAATGTTTATGTATTTCTTTGAATGTTAATTGGCTGTTTCTGTATGACTAGAAACAATTTTCCAAAAGTAACTAAAGTAGGGTATACTTGGCAATGTATATAAATGCCTAGCTTTCATCGATTTATTTTTCTAACAGGTTTTACTAATTAAAAAAAATAATAGATTTTAATGAAATACATCAACTTTTGTGGGAGAATGTGTTGCTGTGATGTCATTCCTATTCGCGTAGCATTTTTTGTGACCCTTAAAATTTGAATATCTTCTGGCAGGAATAACATATCAACATGATTTTTGTACTAAATTGTTTTTAAAGTTGTTCTCTGATTAAAGATTAAAATACAACATGTGAATATTCCCCAAATTCTTAAATATTGGGTCAAAACTCAGAAATAAAAACAAAGTTTGTTATTTTGTATTTATTTGTATTTGTGTTCTTGACGAATTTTTCTCTCTATGCACAAAATTGGGCATAAATCATTTATGTGCATACTCTAAACTGCCATATGTCAATCCTGACTGAACCGCCAAGAAACTGATAATTTAAACAACAAAATAAGATAAAATTGTAATAGTTGATTTTGTATTCTCTAGTGCAGTCTGTCCTCGCGTATTATTAATCTTTTAATAATTTAAAAACAAAATAAAATGTAACTTTCTAACATCTTCCTCGCTTTATTAATTTCATTTGCACTTTTAGGTGAAGCAGAATTTTAATGTACGAGTACAATCTTAAAAAACATAATTATTGCTATTTGAATAATTTGAAGAATTACTTTTACTTTATATATCACTACTTTTACAATATGTCATTATAATTATATCTAATCATTATGTATTTTATAGCACTGAAATAAATTTTACTTTTCTGAACTATAATTTATTGCCATCTAAAAACTAATAAAGTGGTCTTGCAATCGTGGTTCCAACATTTTTTTTCATGGCTTAAAATCCGAGCAGTGCACTGGGTAAAGATCATTTAAGATATCAACGGAGGTTCAACATTTTGTGACCCTCCGATTAATTAAATTACTGCAACGTCTCTCTTGGATCGTAAAATACTATCAAATAATTTGGAAAAGAATTTACGCGAAATCAAAAAAAAGGAGAAAAAAATGCCGAGGATTGTTTTGCTTTGGACTACTAATTCACGCAGCCAATAGATTTGAGATCAAACCCGATAAAATCGTCTCAGTGTGACTTGAATATGATTAAGGCAATTGTATTACTGGACTAAGCTTCTGCCAGTCAGGCTATGCACACAAATTTTACTAATAACGTTATCTAAGTTTCCCTCGACCTCATTTTTGCTCCCCATTTTGGGGTATTGGCATTATGCAATACGTCGAGGGTCGAAGCCTTGCTAATGTACCATACTTATGCATCCCTGTTTTGGACTCCCTACCCCAAATCACCCCTCCCCCAACTCACAAACTTCAACACAAAACTCACGTAAGTGTTGATTCTTCTTTTGAATAATTTTCTGATTATCATTTTGATAAGCATTGTCATAAAATATTAACCACTCATTGTAATAAATACAAAAAAAATTGTAATATATGTATAAATCCTTCTTTCGAATTTACTTTACTGTTAAAATTAGTTTCGTTTATTTCGATGATTGACAAAGAATAGTAACCCCTTAAACTATTAAAGATGGAAAACTTACCGAAACAATTTTAAACAGCCGTCGATGCTGCTTTAAATAAATTCACAAAATTGTATCAAATCTGATGTAACAGTGGGAAAATTACCTCAAATTTGTATCCATGGAAAAAAGAAAAAAAAAATTCAAATCAAATTCAAGAGTTTGACTCGGCAAAAAGTCCCAAAGTAAAAAAAAACTTTTTATTCCATCAAACTTAAGATGCAATTCACTTTTCATGCCGCATGCAAAGAACAAACTTATTCATAAAACAATCATCAGTCTCTCAACATACTCTTGTGTGAATCTGACGCGCTGGGAAGTTTCAAATATCCACTGGTCCAAAAACGATGAAACACTTCCGTAAATCAATTAATTAATTGGGCGATAAAGAAACCTTCAATGTAAATCAAACCAGGTTTAATTACGCCTTTGAGGACAGCAGTATATATATATTAACTTGTTCCTAGATAATTCAATAACGCATATTCTGATCCTCTGTAAATAAATAAACAAATATTGGAAGTAGCAATTCACAAAACTAATGCCTTCTGCTGTATGAGTACACACAAATGAAAATTTACACTACACTAGGTAATTCAGTCGAGTGCTCCCAGCTCACTGGCGCGCACCAGTGAATCTAACACGTAGAAATCCAAGGGTTTCTAACAAATGCTTGACAATGTTGTTGGCGAATTAGCGGGCGGAGCATGAAGTATAATAAAGACCAATTCTCCGATTGTAGGACAATCGAACCAGGGATGTAAAGTAAAGGGCAATGTACTATTCCTAAGGGATGCCGGCCCGTTATATGATCTCATTGTATGGTGTCCATAATAGGCGGTTGTGAAGCAGGGCTAATCCTTATTGTGTGTATCAATGAGGTGTATTGATATGGTTCACTCATGAAACAGTTTCACTCTAGTAAGATTTCGTGTTGAAGGAAATGGAGCAAGGTTGATGTGATGGAATTATGGACAGATAGTCTGAAATCAGGACCCGTTAATCGGTTAGGGTCAGTTATTTCCACTTTGAATCCAGGGACGTGGCCAAGGCCAAATGACGAAAGAAAGGATGGGGGTGAGGGGTGCCATGTCCAGTTGGCAACTCTGGCAGAAGAGTTATAATTTTCCACGATGAACTTTAGGGAAACAAAACTGAAGGGGGAAAAAGGAATCCACTGTCTGACTGTTTAACTTTAGGTTATTGAGAGAAGACAGTGCCGTTACTAAACTTGTTTGAGCAGTGATAAAATGGCTAATGTTTAACCCATTTTGATGAAATATTTTGTTATCGACTATGCTGTTTTTAATAGATTTGAAAGCAAAGTAACTAATTTTGCCTCTACACGTCTACACACCCTTAACTTTGCCCCTGCGCGTGCATAGATCTCTTAGTAGACCAATAACGTCCGTAACCCTTGTACGACGGGTTGTGGTTGTGACGGGGATATCCGAACCCGCTCTCTGATCATTGAACAATGGCATAGATTCGGCATGATTACGTTAATTGCGTTTATCTTAGTGATTTCATACATGGCTGAGTTTATCTCCGAAGGTGCTCTCAGCTGTCCGCTGTCGAGTTAACTTCTTACGATACCGTATCAAAACCAAACACAGAGACAGATGTTACATTTAGACCTTATCAACCAGTCGTTCCTATGGTTGCCTCGGGCACCATTGACGTGTCACCAGCTAACTTCAACGGACATTTTGTTAACTGCGGTATGTGACCTTCAAAAGTGTTTACAGAATAATTGTTTATATCTATTTCTGAAAGAAAAAAATGGCGGAACCTTTTAGCAATTACGAATCTCTCGTCTATAGATTCGGGTAATGGGAAAACGTTTTTATCTATTTATATTTATTTACATTTTTGGAAAAGCACTTTAAAAACATGTTTTGTTCAGCACGACGATGAAATGAACCATGGAGCTAGGCTCCATGTATGAACTAATCACATTAGTTTATAAAGAACTTCATGATTGCTGCCAACATAGTTTTCAAGGAAAATGGACGCCAAGAACATAATGGCTAAGGTGTAGAATCATACATGGCAAGTTGCCCCACACAGTGGCGTTGTGGCCAAAGTCCACAAAGTGACGGTGTGTGTATGGGTATGTGGGTGAGTGTATGCAGGGATCTGCAGTTATCACATTTTGACGTCATTGAACGTCCCAAAAATGCATATGTGTGCGTTATGTGTATGTGGGATGTATGTGGGGATGGGGTGTATGTGGGGGTGGGCTGTATGTGGAGCGGGTGTAAAATACACAACCCCGTCCACAGTGTCTACGCCAACATCCCCATGGAGAAATATTTTAGCTATACGCGACTGCCCCAACTGCCTGTTCGTCTGTTCCTACGGCAATCGACATACCACACTACAACTGTTGATCATGAGTGATCTGAAATATGAAAACTTCTCTACAACTAAAATCTCGTTCGATGACTTACAAACCTAGTTTGTTCATAAAAAGCGTAAAAACAATACATGAAGCACATCACTATATCAAAGTACATTACATGTGGACTCGCGGTTAAGATTCTGAGGGAAATGGGATTAGCGCTCCACTATCAGCAGCTGCAGTTTTCCTGGATTGCGGATAATATTTTGGCATTTTCTGTAACCGGAGGGAAGGTGTAGGACTTGCTTGTCTATTCACGATGGCGTCCAGACGTCTTGTTTGAATAGGTAGGACTGTATTATGCTATACCGGAAGTGAGTAGGATTAGGCGAGTATTACTAACAGAGTGCTCTGCACTTTGAAATTAGAAAGATGAGGTGTGCAAGAGACTTGTGACTTCACTAGAGTGCTAAGCAATATGGTGTGTGGACTTCTCTAGATTGATAAACAATAAGCAATATTTGACCCATGCCTCGGCCATAACTTGGTCATGCCTAGGCCATAACTTGGCCATGCCTCGCCCATAACGTGACCATGCATCGGTCATATTAACTTGGATATACCCCGGCAATAACTTGCCAGTGACCATGCTTCAGACATAGCTTGATCATGCCTCGGACAAAACTTGGTCCTACCCGTAATCATAGTTTTAATTTAAATTATGACGTTAGCCTATTCTGGTTAACGATCAATGGTTTGAATTTGAAGAACAATATTTCATACATTTCAATCAATATAATCACATATTACCAGTTCGTTCCACGCCACGAACGGGAGATTAACCAATCAGGAGGCTTTTGATCATTATAATCAACAATGCATCTTTCTAAATTCAAACCTCTCTATAAAAATACATAACGGTAAAATGGATTTAAAGGTCTGTGGACGCCTAGAGGTTTTGAACCCATAAGAAAAAGCATTAAATTCTAAAGGCAATAGTTTTTTTTTTCAATCTTGTTAATAGCTCGTATAGGTTTTGAATTAAGACTGATTAAAGATTTTGCGATCTGCAGTGAATGTATAATTTATGTTAAATCTGTGAGGTGTGACCATATAGATGCATTAGTTCTTTCAGTGCTTAAAGGTATATTATACATAACGGTAAAATAGATTTAAAAGTATGTGGACGCCTAGAGAATTTTAGCTCAAGAGAAAAAGCATTAAATGCTAAACGCAACAATCTTTAAAACTTGTTAATAGCACGTGCAGTTTTTGAATTATGGCTGATTAACGTTTTAGCAATCCGCAGTGAATGCATAATTAGCTGAAAAGCTTTATGTAATTCTTTATATTTCCTTCCTAACTTCAGTTCCTCGATATGATGACAAAGTCTATTCCTGCTAGCGCTTGGTTAAGGGTATAGTTAACACTTAAAAACCTTTTGTTAAAATTCCTATGCATTTTTTACAAATGTTTGACTAGCAATTAAAAAAACAAAGGGTTTACATAAGGAAATAGGAACTTCCACCCTGTCATACATCACAAGAGGAAGTTAAAGAGGAACAAAAATGTGCATATTTTGGCCTGGAAATTCAAAATTCTCTAAAATGGTCAATTTGTAACCGATTTAGATGAAAGTTTTTGCTATTTGCATCATTTTTTATGGACTTGAAAGCAATTTAGCATAGGTTGCTGCTACACGTCCATATACCTTTAAGCCAATGGTTGAAAAATTACATGCGAAACATTTTAATTTAATTGGTGCTACAGAACGATGAAATTATTTTCTCCATTTTCACCAGCGCAAATTTGACTTTCACCGGGGATATTTAAGGTAATCTTTGATAATTTATTTCAAGAGTCTCTGACGAGCAGATTTTAAGATTTTAGTCACCATCAAAAGCTCAAATTCTAAAAGAAAGAATTTTAAGTTCCAGAAATATTAATTTCAATATTATTTTCAAGGCTGCAACTTTATTCAAACTATTTAAAATTTAAGAATACCGGGTAATATAATTTGAAAAGCAACAACATATCTAAAGGCTGAACTTATTAGTAACAGTTTAAATTATGATCACCGCGCATATCTAGATCTCCTAAATAGGAGATTTTCCGATCAGGAACGTGGACTGGACTGGACTGCTTACAGATAGGAGATCTCCCGGTCAGCAGCGTGGACTGGACTGGTTACAGATTGGCCAAATGAAGTCATGCCCAATAAGTTGAACATTGTCGTGATTTAAAAGTTCCTAGAAATTACTCTTACCTGCTTACCAGCCTACCGTGCCCTCCACACGTATAACGTTCGCTGCATGGCGAACCCTCACCCGGCCTGGGGTAAAGGTTTTACACTACGGCCATCTGGCCATAGTAATAAAGTATTCCAAAAGTTCAGGTAGCCTAGGCCTATCCGTAAAGTGTTGTTTTTCTAACCGTCTAATATTCATGGTTTTCTGAGTCGCAGATAATTCTGATAAGCTTATACAAATCTCTGTTTTTCCGGTATCGCGCGTATAATAAGAAATATTGTATAAATATTAGCAGGGGTGTTTTGTTAGGGTTTAGTCATACCTCTATGGTTTAGCTTAGTCGTGATTAATATCAAGGAACTTGTTCATGCACAATTAGATTTTAGATTTAGGATCAGATAAGTAATGGCAAAATCAATGACAAATTTTTAAAACAGTTGCAATTCTGTGAAACTTCAAGGGGCTAACGGCCTGACGGCCGAAAAGTGAGGACTTATTTAAATTGAGTCTCATGATATATTGCATACCTACCTATCTTGCATCCAGCGGTTCGGAATATCATAAACACTACTAAATCCCGACCCGAATATCTCGAAATGTCGTGTTTTCCTATTGACTTTTTGGAATTTGTTCGCATTGCGCGCGAGGGGTGAAAAATTCTGTAAAAACAGACCGTGTGATGTGATTTCTATTGGGTAAACTCTACATAAATTGGCAAAAACTAACACTCTCACTTTTCGGCCGCCCGCTTAGAATAAAAACAATATAAGATTTGCTATTTGTTTTGCTTTTTCTAAGGCTTTACTAGATTTCAACGCAGCTAAGCTAATATTTCCTATGTATAGGCTCTCCAGTTTTGATACTCCGTATAGCAGTCCAGGAGAGGTCCTATTCTAAGGAGCAGGAGAGGTCCTATTCTAAGGAAGCTGTAAAATACATGGGCTAATAGACGTCGTGCAGCCATTTTGTTCATATTTTGCGATAAACACATACAGAAAGATTAAGTGAGAGAGCAGTTTGTCATATAGATTAAAAGATTTTGCAATGTGTAATTCATTTCTTGCAATCTCAACGACACAATAATAGTTACAATTATATGATTTTTTTAAATGACTATTTCGCTCCCAAAAGCCTTTTTTCCTGATTTGTTCTCATATTTCAAAAACGGCGTGGTAAACATATAATAAAAGGGAGTTAATAACATTTAGCCATGAGCAATGAAGGTTTATCCCTGAATTCTGAATTTCACCGGGAAAATATTTTTTTTCGCAGAGGTATTTGAAATTAAAATTAATAACACTACATAAGACTTTAACGTTAGAATAGCAAGCATCTAGAGAAATATCACAACATGGCGATGTTTCATGTTACGAAAAGTTCCAATTTAAGGAACCTTTTGAGTTCCTTATTTAAGACCTCTCCCGGACTGTATAGAATTTCATGAGATATCCAGCCACCAGTCGCTAGTACGGTGAGTACGCGAATCAGATTTACTACATCCCCTTTTCTCCTAAACCGCTTGAAAACATGCCGACTATAACTAATCTACTTCTTGATGGTTTTTGAAATTCTACACAAAAACTTCCGGTGAACTACTCAATGCGATATTTTTGATCGAAACAACCCCGACATAGCTCCAAAGACAGCTTAACAGATTACATCATTTTACAGTTTTAGGGATGTTATTGTACATGAACTTGTCCAAAGCGCCAAAGGATATTGTACGACTTAAACTTTAGCTAAACCCCTCAAAACGTTGTTAAAGTTATAGGTCTATTCCTTTATCCCAAATCAAAGCCAAAAGCAAGTTAGGTCCTTTATTAAAATTAACGGTAATACCTTCGCAGCACTAATAGTCAGATAGTACAAGGACGAGGTTACCGCATCCATGCAGTTCAAAACATCGCATTCCTCCAAAATATTCATTCACAAATTATTTTTGTAAGAATATTTTGTGGGTTAAATTTTTCGTGAAATAATAGTTGATGAATGGAACGCCTCGAGGGGATAGACTAGTCTTCGTGGCAACCAAAACAAAAGACGGCGAAAACGTATACCATTGACGTGGGACAGAAAAGTAACAATTTACAAGTTGGGATGGATGTTAAATTTTCTTTGTAAACAACCCCAAAAATTGTACGTAAGAGGCGGCATATTAACAACTTGAGGGCGGCACAATGTTCCAATTTTCAGACTTCTGGTTTCAATTCTTGACCACAGAGTTGCCTCCTCCCTCATTTTACAGTGAAGATGTAATTTACTTTTTGAAAATCTGCTTATTTTCGACATAAAGGAGCACTCGGTCGAAATGTGAAGGCGTTTTATTATTGAGTCTCTAGAATATTTGAGTACACTTTTCTCGTACGTGATAGTTAGTGCTCAAACCTTTACTATCAGTCCGGTCCACGCTCCTGATCGGGATATCTCTTGATTGGGAGATCGAGACATGCGCAGTGACCATAATTTAAACTGTTCAAAATTTCAGCCGTTAATTTTTCATAATTTTTTTATTTTTAAATTCTGTTATTCTAAAGTTGTATACTTTGAAAATGATATTGAAATTGCAGTTTTTGGAACCTTTTTTGTATAATTTGAACATTCACTCTTCAGAAATTTGAAATGATTTTTAAAGATTACTTTAAAATTCCCTGGTGAAAGTCAAATTTGCTTTGGTGAAAATTATCGTTTTTATCGTTCTGTTGCAATAATAAAATTAGAATATTCTGTATGCATTTTTTCTAAGTTTGGCATAAACCTATTTTATCGTTATGTATTTCTTTAGAGAGATTTGAATTTGGATAGATACATTGTGGGTTATGATGACAAGAAATCTCCCGATTGGGAGATATCCCAATCGGAAGCGGGGTCGGACTGACTATGGGTTGTTCAAACCAATTAATCGTAATATTTTCTAGTAAATATCCAATTCAGTTATAACGACACAATTATTAAAGGAAAGGTATCGTCCCATAGATAAATTCATAAGTGACCGCCGCCGATGTTATCGATCACACATCCGCCGGACCGACCATAGAGGCCTACATTTGTTATCAAAAACATGAAAGATTTCTCGCAATCAATAAGGTAAATTGAAAACCGGAAGTGACGTTCACAGCACGGCGACGTTCAATTTTTTTATGAGACGATACATTTCCTTTAAAAATGAGACTTCTGTCGGTCAGTTATCTAAAAATTGCCAAGAAATGCCAGAGTAATTACACCCTCACTTTTTGACCGAAAGCAAAACGGGAAATACAAGAGTTTACAGATCCAATCTGCTGATGCGCACAAGAAAGTGTCTCCTTCAAGTTGAGAGTAAACAAACCAAGCAGCTTGAGCGCACGGTAAAATACGCTCTTAGATCGCGTAGTAATATCGCGCGTCGTTTAGAAATACGCCCATTGCACATGGCCTAAGTTGAACAAATTGACTTTAAATGTGTTAGGATAATATACATTTTTTGTTATAGATTTTTCCCTATGACTTAAAGGATTAGTTTAGTGGTCAAGCATGTCCATCTTATATAAAAGAGGACTTCAAAAGAAATAAAATGGTGAAGAAAGCATTGCAAAATCTTATTCCGTTAAGGAGATATTCAAGTTTAAAGTTTGGTATCATTTCTGTAGAAACGACTGAAATGAGACTAGTTGTGATGTCACAGCCTCAGATTATTCAAAATCTTTATGTATTTTAAAGAAAGTTTATTTTATTTTTTTACTATTTTAATTATTTATCCTCAAACTTTCTTCTGGTGGTATATCATAAATGCCCTTCCTAGATTCAGTTTTATTACTTTTTTGACATATTCCATGGTTTACAAGCCACAAAATCGCAGGACAAGATATGATAGAATACATAAAGACTTTGAGGAATCTGAGGCTATGACATCACAACTAGTCTGATTTCAATCGTTTCTACACAAATGATACCAAACTTTAAACTTGAATATCTCCTTAACGGAATAAGATTTTTGAAAGCTTTCTTCACCAATTTGTTTCTTTTGAGGTCCTTTTTTTTTATAAGATGGACATGCTTGACCACTAAACTAATATCTACCTACTGTGGTGTAGCGGTTATCATACCTGTCTACAGACCACGAGGCCCTGGGTTCAAGCCTGGGTTAGGTAGACACACCAGTGTACCACATTTGGTTATCAAAGGCCGTGGACATTGACTTGGTTGTCGATGTTATGTCTGTCCGTACGTCGTACCAGTGTTCTCGTCCGGGTCGTATTAAGCGTTTCGTGATAGCATTGTTAATATCGTAACCAAAAACGCAGGCGACGACCCCGTCATTGTAATTGTGTGTTCACTCGTCGTCGTCGTCACTGAACTAATGCTTTCATATTATCTAGAATACTCAAAGTTAATAACATATTAAGAACAGAAAGAAAAAAAAAAAGGAAGGGAGAGAATTTTGAATCAAGTGACTTTAAGAATTCGTTATTGTTACAATAAGGACAATTGTTTGTATACTCGCAACTCAAAATGGCGGACGGAACTGTTAACTCGTGTGTTAGGTTACATTCGAAGTGGCTTCCTGTTTAATGATTGAGTAAACATGGTAAAAGTGGCGTTTTGCTTGATACTTGGGTCAGTGGCGTAATGGCCCAATGATTGGGTCTAAGCGGTGTTCTTATGCGAAGATTAGGTCAGAGTGGCGTATTTGCATAATGATTTGGTCAAAATGGCGTTTTGCTACATGATTGGTTCAAAGTGACGTTTTGCTTGATGACTCGTCAAAGTGGTGTTTTTGGTGAATGGTTGGTTAAAGTTACGTGTGTGCTTGATTGGATCAATGTGGCGTTATAATTTAGACTATTCTTACTTTTGATGTAATTTAGACTATTCTTACTATTGATGTAATTTAGACTATTCTTACTATTGATGTAATTTAGACTATTCTTACTTTTGATGTAATTGAGATTATTCTTACTATTGATGTAATTTAGATTATTCTTACTATTGATGTAATTTAGACTATTCTTACTTTTGATGTAATTTAGACTATTCTTACTATTAATGTAATTTAGACTATTCTTACTTTTGATGTAATTTAGACTATTCTTACTATTGATGTAATTTAGACTATTTTTACTTTCGATGTAAATTAGACTATTCTTACTATTGATGTATTTTAGACTATTCTTACTATTGGTGTAATTTAGATTATTCTTATTATTGATGTAATTTAGACTACTCTTACTATTGATGTAATTTAGACTATTCTTACTATTGATGTAATTTAGACAATTCTTACTTTTGATGTAATTTAGACTATTCTTACTATTGATGTAATTTAGACTATTCTTACTATTGATGTAATTTAGACTATTCTTACTATTGATGTAATTTATACTATTCTTACTATTGATGTAATTTAGACTATTCTTACTATTGATGTAATTTAGACTATTCTTACTGTTGATGTAATTTAGACTATTCTTACTATTGATGTAATTTAGACTATTCTTACTTTTGATGTAATTTAGACTATTCTTACTATTGATGTCATTTAGACTATTCTTACTATTGATGTAATTTAGACTATTCTTACTATTGATGTAATTTAGACTATTCTTACTGTTGATGTAATTTAGACTATTCTTACTATTGATGTCATTTAGACTATTCTTACTATTGATGTAATTTAGACTATTCTTACTATTGATGTAATTTAGACTATTCTTACTTTTGATGTAATTTAGACTATTCTTACTTTTGATGTAATTTAGACTATTCTTACTTTTGATGTCATTTAGACTATTCTTACTTTCGATGTAAATTAGACTATTCTTACTATTGATGTAATTTAGACTATTCTTACTATTGATGTCATTTAGACTATTCTTACTGTTGATGTAATTTAGACTATTCTTACTATTGATGTCATTTAGACTATTCTTACTATTGATGTCATTTAGACTATTCTTACTATTGATGTAATTTAGACTATTCTTACTTTTTGATGTAATTTAGACTATTCTTACTATTGATGTGATTTAGACTATTCTTACTATTAGTGTATTTTAGACTATTCTTACTTTTGATGTAATTTAGACTATTCTTACTTTTGATGTAATTTAGACTATTCTTACTATTGATGTAATTTAGACTATTCTTACTTTTGATGTAATTTAGACTATTTCAGATGTTAAGGCTGTAAGGCCACATATCATGTTAACGTAAAGGAAAAACTATACTACAATCCAACGTTTCTGATAGGTCGAAATATTACTTAATCACCGACAGGCCAATCAATTACCACCCCGGAAGTGACGTTACTAGTATAGTATGTATCCGATTCATGGCGACTGGTCAAGAAATGTTCTTGAGACGAGAGGTCTTTCAAGTTCATTTTGGTGAATATGAAAGCTCTACCTTCTGACCTTTAATACATTTTAAGTGGACGCGCTGGGCGCATTCCAATCCACCCGCCGCCAACGGAATGTCTAAGGGGTGGGGCTAAGTAACCCCTCACCCACAAATAAGAAAAATAAAAACAGAAAGTCAAAGAAAAAATAGACTCATCTGAACTATTAAATAAGTCATAGAGAACATACTGACTGAGATGATGAAATTTTCATTCATATCGACTGAATTATCGTCAACTTTTTGGACCAAAACTCTTTTAAATAGAACCGCAAATTTTCAATTTTAAACCAAAATGTTTCAATTTTGGACCAACATTCTTCAATTTTAGACCACAAATCTTCAACTTCTTAATTTTGGGAAAACAAAATTACAATTTTGAACCAACAACCAAGCTTGGACTAAAATCTACATCACTTATGACCAGGACGAAGGTGACTATCCATCTCATGTCTCTGCATGGTAGGCAAGTTACAGAAGGCAGCGTTGTGACGCAGTAAGACTGATGTCTGAGCCTTTCTTTTTCCATATAAAGGCGCGGCGGAGCGGGGGCCGGAAACTCAGCCACAATAATGTAGATGAGCATGTGTTATCACGTTACCCGACCTCATTAGCCCCTCCTATAATTTTAGTTGAACATGCGCCATTATTTTACCGGACCTCATTAGTCCCCCTCCCCCCCCCTCCCCCCCCCCCAATACTTTTATTACATCTCATTTGACCTCATTATCTCCCATACTTTAAACGCTCCGCCGCTCCAGATGGAGCAGGCATCTGTCATTTATACAACTCATATGACGGCTGCACGGGCAACTTCATGCAGGCATCAACGTCGTCGCCCCATGTAGCAAACTGAACCAACATGACCAAACTGCTCAATGATGCTCCAAGTTGCTTGTGTGTATCTTTCCACACGTTCAGGCCTTGCAGTTAACCGGTTAATGTAACAAACCACAGCAGGGCTTTGTCGGCCCCTTTTTTGGAAACCATCTAAAAGCAAATCCTGGGATTATCGCTCCTCGCCCATTCATGAGTTGACAGTTGGTTCCATGATGGCAGACAGTTCATTACAGAGGATGCGGACAGGATTTGCTCTGGACTCGGCGATGCGGTAAGCGAGACAATCACTTTGTTAACAGAATAAATGTGACTTTTGGAAAGAAGGTAATCCAGTAATGCAAGCATTGAATAATTTAGAAGGTAATGCAGAAATTGAAAAAGGAGGTATGGGGCTCTCAAATATCTCCTTGCCACACAGTGTCGTGGTGGCAGGGACATGGGGAGGTTTCTCCCTGCAGTGAAGCTTTCTGAGAGGGCCCCAAATGCTCACAGAGACTCGCAAAACTTGTCCTTATAATATATTTTGTATATACTTTTTATTCTCCTCTTCTGCAATTTGTATCATTTAGAAAACAAACGCTGTAAATGTTTTCTCTCAGACCTTTCTTCTTGCATCAAAAATATGAAAGTCATCCCTGGACCCCAAAAATGTTATAGTCACTGGGATCATATTCATTTAAACATTCTTTCCATAATGTATATTCCTTTTAACTAACTTTATAGTCAGTTAAATTGACACGATTTTAAGCATTTTGGCTGATACCTAAATCACACCAGCTGGGCACCTATCAGGACTTCGACCCTAGATTTGACAGTGTGACACAATATAAAGCACTTCTCTGCTATCAAAATCGCGAGAAATGCAGGGTTTCCGCTTGCTTCGCCCTATAGATTTGACACATCTTTATGCAGTTTGCCGCTTTCAAAATAGCGAGAAACGGAGGGCTTCCGGGGGCTTCGCACCCTGGGTACCTATCAGGGCTTTGCCAATAGATTAGACACAATTTCAAGCAATTTTTGCTACTAAAATTACAAGCACAAAGCTTCCGGGGCTTCGCCCCATGGGTCCGTACCAGCGCTTCGCCCCTAGCTTGCCTAGATTTAAGCAATTTATTGATACCAAAATTACCAAAAGCGCAGGGCTTTCGCATGGGCGCAGCTCATGGTACTCTGGTTGAGGGTGTGTGTACCAAATTCCCGACAAATTGTAAGTATGTTCGCTGGCGCCAGCGGCATCAGTGCGAGCGCGTAGCGCGAAACTTAGCGGCCTGGGGTTCGGGGACGAAGTTTCCGTGGGATCATTGGAGCGAAGCCCCCGGAAGCTCTGCGATTTGAGGTATTTGGAGGGGTAAATTTCGATCAAAATTAGCATAGAATGTTCGTTCTTGAGTTATCTTTGTGGAAAGAACTGTGCCCATCAGGGCGTTGAACATTTTCGGAAGAAAAGAAGCCATGCATGGATTCTGACTCTTCAAAATCAATTCTTTAGACCTTCATTATATTGAGAGCCAAAATGGTACTATATCCCAAGGTTTCTACGCTACCGTACTACATATGTGATGTCTTGATACGCAAAATTCTCTTCTCTTTTTTTCTTTCTTTCTATCCTTTCCCTCTTTCTTCTGCCTTTTCTCTTTTCCGGCAAACATGTTCAACTTGCCGACGATCAAAATGTTCCACGGTGTGGCACCCCCGCACCCTCTCCCCTTTGGCTACGCCCCTGGGCCGCTTTGTATACCCTGGATTTGACATGAGTTTAAGCAATTTCCTGTTATCAAAATTATAAGATACGTAGGGCCGGGGCTTCGCCCATTGGCTCCTATAGAGCTTTAAACTTGGGGTTGAAACAATATTAAGCATTTTCTGCACTCAAAATCGCGAGAAATGCAGGGACTTCCAGCCTTCCAGGGGCTTTGTCCCTACACGGCTGGAGATTTGATACACTTTAAAGCAATTTTAAAATTGTCTGCATCCAAAATTATGACCAACGCAAAGCTAAGACCCTGGTTTACACAATATTAAGCAATCACCCTCTGACTCCCTTTCAGGGCTTAACGCCCTAGGGCTTAACGCCCCTAGATTTGAAACACTGTTTTTAAGCAATTTCCTAAACGGTGCCATCTAAACGGTGCATGCCAATTAAGATTTATGTGCCAAACGTTTTACTCTTATGAGCAATTTTGTTTGTTTTGAGGGGCAATAAAATGCCTTCCCCATCCCCAGTAAAACATGTTCTACCACGCCACTGCCCGTGATGTTCTACCACGCCACTGCCCGTGATGTTCTACCACGCCACTGCCCGTGATGTTCTACCACGCCACTGCCCGTGATGTTCTACCACGCCACTGCCCGTGATGTTCTACCACGCCACTGCCCGTGATGTTCTACCACGCCACTGCCCGTGATGTTCTACCACGCCACTGCCCGTGATGTTCTACCACGCCACTGCCCGTGATGTTCTACCACGCCACTGCCCGTGATGTTCTACCACGCCACTGCCCGTGATGTTATATCGGCAGCATGACAAAAAGAACATTGCACAATTCTGAGAAAGCATTATCTCATGGTTATCCCAAACTTAATTAGCTATCTTGTTCACCGTAAACACCATATGGGTCCCTTTGAACAATGTCACTTTACCGAAATAAACTTTATTAGATCTTATTTCAAAAACTTACCAAGATTGGAAATCGTAGTTCAAGGTAGGTGCTAGTTATTGGCTCCCAAATGGGTGCTGGCCGGTCCCCCGCTGTGGCAACGCCGGTGACACGTGATCAATATACGCAAGAAGTTTTATCAGTATAAATTTTGCCCTCGCTTTTACAACCGATATATGGTCGAAGATGGACGAGATAACTTAAATTCTGGAGAACTGGGATCCAACACCTTATCCAAATGTATTCCAACAATTAGTAATCGCGACGAAATATCCACTACACGTGATAAAATACCAAGATAAAGATTCAATTCATTACGTTTGGTTCATTGTATCAACTGTGCTAAACCAATGTTTTTATTGCAAAGAAGTGCAACCGATAGAGGGCAATGTTTACAGGGTGAGAACAATCTGTTCTCACTTTGTAAGTTGTATCTGTGACAGTAACAATATTAACCTGATCTTATCATTTTGCTCCGTTATTCGCGGAACTGATACCGATCGTGATGACGAGAACCCCCGTCGTGACGCGTTCGAAAAAAGCTACAATTACGGCAGGAAGAAGTTCAGCTTCTGCTGAGATTTATCTTTCAATTCAAAAGTTCATGCATGAAAAATCTATAATTTTTCTGCTTCGTTTCTTTTCCCAAAGTTTTATATTATAACAAAAAATGTCACAATTTGATTCCACATACATGAAAATAATTGCACGGAATAATTAAGTGTTTGGCGTATAATATATAATAGAATACATTCAAAATATATGCACAATTTGTAAAATTATCTGTTGTTTTTCTAATCTCTTATGTAAATCAAAAAACACTTTTCTTTGAGTGAAATAGAGTACTTCTGATGTGACGAGTACGCCGCAATGTTCCTGCCTGACTTTCTGGGGCTTCTGTGCGAATAAAGAAGGAGATTTGCACGCGCAATCACCCCTGAATTAGTTAAACTATTTATTGTAGCGAACAAGCCAAGCGTTTTATCCTATTTCATTCGCTAGAGTGATTACGTAAAGCGCCACTCGTTACTCGTTACTGCTTCACGATGATATTCCCGCGAGAGTGACTTGATCAACCTACTCACGTATGACCACAGTGACTATTGAATACAGATATTTACTTCATTTTTCTTACATATACAACGTTTTTAAACGTGTTAGAAGTGTTATGGCAGCAAGTGGTTAGTATATTTACCCAAGTCACGTGCCACACATATGGCAAGTTTCAGGTCAAAACACTTGATACCCACCTCACGCTACAAGCGAACTTCAATTTTATTCAAATATGATATCTCTGGTATGAATAAAACACCTTAGTAAGATTTGTGTTCAATGTTTATTTTGTCTTGTAAGTCATGTGATCAGCTTTGTTGCGTGATTTGCATAAAGATTTAATTCGCCGTATGTTAAGTGTAATTATGACTACAAGTAGTTAAATAAAGGATCAGTTCAGTATTCAAGCAAGTTTATCTTATATAAAAACGACTTCAAAGAAACAAAATAGTGAAGAAGCTACTTCAATATCTTATTCCGTTACGGGGATATAAGAGTTAAAAACTTTGTCTTTTACATGTAGAATGACTGGTGTAGCAAGTCTATTATGGAAGGTTGGCGCACTCATCCTCACATTCTTAACAATTGTTAATGTATTTGAAAGAAAATTGATTTAAATTGTGCACTATTTAAATTACTTTGCCTCAACTTTTCTTCAGATGGCAAATTACAATGACACTTACTGGATTCCTTTTGACTACTTTCCTGACATATCCAATGGCTTTCGAGCCACAAAATGACAGGACAAAGTATGATAGAGGACAAAATATGATAGAATACATAAAGACTTTGAGAAATCTGGGGCTGTGATGTCACAAGTCATCTGATTGCAGTTGTTTCTATACAAATGATACCAAACTTTATTTAAACTTAAATGTCTCCTTAATGAAATAAGACTTTTAAATGCTTTCTTCACCTTTCTGTTTCTTTTGAAGTCCTCTTTCATACAAAATGAACTTGCTTGACTCCTGAACTAATCCTTTAGGGCACATTTAAATATTGATAGTATTGTAAAAGTTATGTGAATCAAACCTATGAATCAAAGTTTTGAGGACGAAACATGATTACGAGCGTGTGGACTCGGTGGAATAACCCAACGCGCGGGGTCGAGTTACTGACGAGCGGGGTGGAGTTACCTGATGAGCACCTGGAGTTTCCTGACGAGCAGGGTGCAGTTACTTGACGAGCGGGGTGGAGTTACCTGACGAACAGGTGGAGTTACTTGATGAGTGGGGAGGAGTTACCTGACGAGCCGGGTGGAGTTACTAGATGAGCGGGGAGGACTTACCTGCCGAACCGCGGGTGGAGCTACCTGACGAGTGGGGTGGAGTAAAAGTTTACGTGAAAATAATGAAATTTTGGTAAAATTTGGCAAAATTTCCCGAAAAATGAAGAACATTTTTTGAAAATGGAGGAAATTTCCCGAGAATGGCAAGAAAACCTTTTGAAAATAAAAAAAAAAATCCCGAAAATGAATGAAATTTATGTGTAGGACTTCCTTGAATTGAGCAAATTTCACGAAAAAGGGGAAATTTCCCGAAAAATCCAATCAACTTAGCTCGGTAGGTAACTCCACCCCGCTCATCAGGTACATCCACCCCGCTCGTCAGGAAAGCTCCATCCCGCTCGTCAGGTAAATCCACCCCTCTCGTCGGATAACTCCACCCCGCTCGTCAGGTAACTACAGGTGCTCGTTGGGTAACTCTACCCCGCTCGTCAGGTAACTACATGTGCTCGTCGGGTAGCTCCACCCCTCTCGTCGAATAACTCCACCCCGCTCGTCAGGTAAATCCACCCCCCTCGTCGGATAACTCCACCCCGCTCGTCAGGTAACTTCAGGTGCTCGTCGGGTAACTCTACTCCGCTCGTCAGGTAACTACAGGTGCTCGTGGGGTAGCTCCACCCCTCTCGTCGAATAACTCCACCCCGCTCGTCAGGTAGCTCCCGCTAGTCAGGGAACTCCACCCCGCTCGTCAGGTCACTCCACCCCGCTCGTCAGGTCACTCCACCTCGCTCGCCCAGGAAACTCCACCTTGCTCGCCCAGGAAACCCCACCCCGCTCGTCAGGTAACTCCACCGCGCTCGTCAGGTAACTCCATCCGCTCGTCAGATAACTCCACCCCGCTCATCAGGAAACTCCACCGCGCTCATCAGAAAACTCCACCCGCTCGTCAGGTAGCTCCACTTTGCTCATCGGGTAACTCCATCCCGCTCGTCATGTAACTCCACCCGCTAGTTTTTGTTTTTTGTACTTGGTAATCTACGGGTGAATTTACAGAAATGGTCATGAACACTTCAAATTTTAGAACTGGTTTGTGGTCCCCATAACTCAGAGCCATACATCAGAATCGGTGAAATTTTCTGATCAAAAAGTAACATTCATTGATAGCATTGGGGTGACCAGCTTTTGTGATATTAGTTTTAACCCGAGAAAGTAGCCTTACGGGCCTTATCAGCAACATCATTTTGAGCGGCAGTCCATCAACCCAGGTAAGAAAAGGAACTCCCAAGTACTTATAATTTTTTACCACTTCAAGTTTTTCGCCATTCAGAGAGAATCTATCAGCTATGGCAAGTCTACCTTCTTTTCTAAAGACCATTGCTTTAGTCTTCTTATTAATAATTAATAATTGATTTTTCTTACAATAAGAACAAAGGCTATTTATAAGTTTTTGCAGCACGTAGGAATTCTCAGAAAGAAATGACTAGATCATCAAAACATTTCTCCATTTCCAGCTTTCACCCCCTTTTGTATTCACCTCGTAAATGGTCTTCAATATCATTAATAAAAAGTGAAAAAAAAGTATGGAAAATAAAACACAGACCTGTCGAACACCTTTTTGACAAGCGAAAGAATCCGTTAAAAAGTTGCTCAATTTTATGCAGGCTTTCACGTTGCTGTGCATGTTACGTAATATGTTAAGAAACTTGCCATCAATCTTGTACTATTCTTCAACTTATGAAAAAGTAACTCTTGCTTATCGAATGTTTCTTCAAAGTATACAAAAATAGCATCAATGTACCTCTCGGTTCACTTAAGGAGTGTCTAATTAAAGAACATAACACAAAAGCATTATCAATAGCCGAGTAACTTTGACCAAAGCCTGATTGTGTAGAGATTATATCATTGTTATCGCAACATTCTTTTAATCGATTACAGAAAACTCAAGCAAATACCTTGCTTAAAGAAGACAATAGAGTAACCGGCCTGTCAATTTAGTGATCTTTGATACTACCCTTCTTTAAAATGGGACAGATCAAACCTGTATCCCAGTAATCTGGGTAAATGCCATTTTCAAATGCCATTAAAGAGTTTACCGATTATCTGTCCACACCAGGTACTTTCGAGTTCTTCAAATCGTGTATACATTTTTTTTTATTTCATCTATGTTAAAGGAAACGCATCGTCCCATAAATATAATCCGAAGAAAACACCGCCGAGTAGCAACGTCACTTCCGGTTTTCAATTTTCTCATTGATTGTAAGAGTACTGTGTTGTAATCAAAAGCAAATATTGGTGCCCGTGTTCGATACCGGAGGATGTGTGATTGATAACATAGCAGATTTCTCGTGATCAATAGGGAAAATTGAAAACTGGAAGTGACGTTAAAGCTCGGCGGCGTTCACTTTTTATGGGACGAAATATTTCCTTTAAGAACATCATTCAATAGATCTATATTGATATCACTATCTGCCATCATGTCTGTCGCTTAAAAATCGTCGTCAACGGAATCGCTGCTAGAACTATGATCAAATATAGCTCTGAAATACTGCAGCCAATCGTGGGCAGTAATTGCATTAGTATTCAAATTACTTCTAGTTTTAAAGAATTTCACATTGTTTGTAGAAGCACCAAATCCCTCTTAATTTTGTTTCTATAACCATTCTTTTTGTTCCTTACACTGATTTCTTAAAGGAATATTTCCATGTTTTTTTGTAAAATTCCCATGTTTTTTTTGTACTCTTCCCATGGTTTTTGTTATATTCCATAGGGTTTTTTTAAACTTTTATTTAAAAGATCATACTTTTAGAGCCAATTTGTTACAAAAATTAGGTTGATATCATATTCCGTTCAGGAGATAAGGGATTTTTAAAGAATTCCCAATTGCATTTTAAAGTTTTTGTACAGTATGATGAATTCGTGTTTGATGATGTCATAGAAACAATTCCATTGCAAATGTTTATGTATTTCTTTGAATAAAATTTGATTAAAATTTGAATATCTCCTGATAGGAATAACATATCAACATGATTTTAGTTCTAAATTGTTTCTACAAATTTACTCTTTCATATGAAATGTTACCAAAAAACTTGGGAATATTCCTTTAAACAGATGTAATTAATTTTGCTTTCGGTCGGTGGATAGTTTCTATACCTTCGAAGAGCTTTATGAATCACATTCTAAGTCAAACCATTCATTACCGACATCAGAATTCCGATCGTTTTAATTACCATCCTTGATCATACTGCACAACTAAAAGGCCATCTATCATGATTAAAATGTGGCGGCGTACAATTTATTCCAAAAGATACTGATTGGCCTATCAATGTAAAAGCACACTGTACCATTGTTTTTCGACCAATCAAAACACAGGAATTGAATATTATTCACCTCGTACGTTAGAGACGACAACAGGCCTTTGAACGTCACAGATTTGATCAAATTAAAAATTCCATCAAAATCTTTGCGTATTAGCATCTTTGCATCATCAGACAAAAAACCGTCTTTACTTGATACGTCATTAAACATATTAAAGTTCAATTAAACAAAAAATACTATTAGATCAGCCTTACAATTTGTTCATTTATAAATCTGATTTTAGAGTAGTTATGTAAGTCATGGGAATGTGAGCTTACTACTTGTGCTAAATTGTTAAATGACAAAGCAAGAGGCACGTGATCGGATTCACATCTATTAAGCACTTGTAAATCCAATAATCCTGTATTAGATATAAGCAGGGAGTTGGCATTAGATTGTCAAATGAAATTATATGATGAAGTACACTGCTTCCATTGTATTTTATACACGTAAAGCTCCCTATGCCACTTTCTTTACCAAGCACACCATTCAAAATTCTTAAAGAAGTGATTTTGCAAAATTTGAAAACTGCTTAATTTTTTGCAAAATTTAAGAATCTTTTTCTTCTATAACATAAGAAAGAGAGAAAAAATGAGAACAATTTGGTGCAAAAATCATGTTAATATCTTATTCCTACCAGGAGATATTCAAATTTTAAGGTCACAAAAAAAAAGCCAATAAAGGAATAGGAAACGGCTCAGTATGACATCAGAGCAACACATTCTCCCACAAAGTTGATGCTTTTCATTCAAATCTATCATCATTTGTTATTAGTAAAACCTGCTAGAAAAATAAATTGATGAAAGTTAGGTATTTAAATACATTGCCAAATAAAACCTACTTCAATAACTTTTGGAAAATTGTTTCTAATCATACAAAACAGCCAATTAACATTCAAAGAAATACATAAACATTTGCAATGGAAAGTTGTTCCTATCCTATGACATCATCAAACACGAATTCACAATACTGTACAAACACTTTAAAATACAATTGGGAAATCTTTAAAAATCCATATCTCCTGAACGGAATATGATATCAACCTGATTTTGTGCCAAATTGGCTCTAAAAGTATGCATTTTAAAATTAAATTTTACAAAAAAACCATGGGAATATTCCAGTAAGTCTTTTAACGATCTAGTTCAGGGGTCAAACAAGGCCATCTTATATGACAGAGGATTTCAAAAGAAACGAAATGGTGAATAAAACATTTAAAAATCTTATTCCATTAAGGAGATATTTAAGTTTAGAGTTTGGTATCATTTCTGTAAAACGACTGAAATAAGACTGGTTGTGATGTCACAGACTCAGATTCCTCAAAGTCTTTATGTATTTCAAAGAAAGTTTATTAATTGTTCACTATTTAAATTATTTTCCCTCAAAGTTTCTTCAAGTGGTATATTTTAAATACCCTAACTAGATTCAGTTTCACTACTTTTTTGACATATCCCATGGTTTTCAAGCTACAAAATCACAGGACAAAATATGATAGAATACAAAGACTGTGAGAAATCTGAGGCTATGACATCACAACTAATCTGATTTCAGTCGTTTCTACACAAATGATACCAAACTTTAAACTTAAATGTCTCCTTAACCAACGAAATAAGATTTTTGAATGCTTTTTTTGCCATTTTGTTTCTTTTAAAGTTCTCTTTCATAAAAGATAAACATGCTTGACCAATGAACTAATTCTTTAAGGAGCTGGGATCCCATTGACCACATGACCAGGCCAGTGTAAATAGGATATATGGTGAACATAAACATGGGGTGCATGGACATTAATGCACGGAGGGTGCAGTGGTAAACATGAATGAAGGGGTGGATAATATTCATCCACTAGACAACTAGAACAATAAAGATGTTTCACGGTTTTAAGTTTCTCCAAGTGCAAAGCAAACAATATTTGTTCGCAAGTCAAACTTGATTACGTTACAATGTCTGAATGTGTAACAAGGAATTCACGTAAGGATATCATTCGATCATGGGAAAACATCACCAAATTCCTAATTGATGGAACCTTTTGGGCTCTCAGACAATTAAGCCGTAGCTAGCCAGTAAATTTGGTCCCCCCCTCTCCTTCATCCCCTTTATAGTAAAAACGGTCCGCTAGGAAATTGGGGCCCTTCTTTTCTAGGAAATTTGGAGACAACAACTTGTCCCCCTTTTGCAAGAAAAAACCCTTCTCCCTTCACAGTAAATCTCACTTCCGTTTTGCGTAAAGCACGCTTTTTTTCTTTAGTGTATTCCGATGAGTACTGCCCAGATCGAAGAAAATATTATATTTCTTTTCACCGAAGTATTTACTGGAAGCCGTTTTCTGTTCGTGGGCAAATTATACGAGTACAACGGCGCTGTATTTCGTACATAAATATCACCAACTTCGGCTGTTTGGTTTTAGCTTATTACTTCAGTAGACAAAATAAATTGAAGGAAACGTACAGACACACCAGTAAATTACCTAGTAAAATCAGTCCGAAGAGGACCAAATTCACTAGACATTCCTTAGGAAATAAGGACCGGAGAGGAGGGAGGGGGAGCAAAATTTACTATCACACCGGCCTGCTGGGTTTTACCAGTTTGTAAGATATTTTATTGATGAAAATTGATCTATTAACGACAGAGGTTTGCAGAAAAAAGACTTTGCCAAAGGTTCAATGATCGAGTTTAGTCAGTAATCGAAGATAATTAAACACTTTTCAGCTACGTGTGAATTCGAAGCCGCAAACAGAGAGCGCTGCTTGCCTTTTTGTAAGTGAATAAATCTTTTCTTTATTCTTTTGTGCAGTGCTAGGTGTGAAGTTGACATATCATAACTTCCCGTATTTTCAATGGCTCATCCGTTTACCTTTGTTAACCTTATGTTGTGTACACACAGTCCATCTACCAAGCGCAGTCAGCGATGTCTGCTGATTTGTGAACACAGAATAAACGATGGTCTCTCAGAATTATGGTGTCTATATTTAGATAATATTTTGACAGTAGTTGCCTTTTGTGTTTCACTTCTTTGTGAGACATAATTATTGCTGCAATTTCCGATTTAAGGATATATTCTTTGTTACCATGCAGCAATTTGTCAAGTTTATTAATGACTGTATCAATGTAATTATTTTACAGGATGTGCAGAGGTGACTGCCCTGCAGATACCAAACATCCATGGATCCGTGGCTCAGCAGCGTCATTGATTCCTATATTGTAAAGTTGTCATTATTACAAAAAAAAATTCCTAGCTTCTCTAAGTGTCATAAAATAGGCTAATATCCCCCGCTCCCAATACGTATGGGCCCGGGTTTAGATATCCCGCCCCCTTATCTGCCTACGTTTTAAATTTGATGCTTATTTTGCATTGCAAATGTTTTTATCGTACGGTTTCTCTTCAATGTTGGTATGAAATTTAAATTAAATCGAATTTTGAATTAAATCGCCGCTAAAAAGGCAACTGTCTCTGACATCTCCCCACCCCATTGCTCAGTTTAATGGCTGGAAATTTGAGAAAAAAACGGAAAATTATGAGAAAATTGTTGGTTCCGCAAAGGTATTTCCCCCTGATGTTTGAAATAATCTCAGTTGTTCATTTTGCACTTGGGAAAGGGGGCTGGTTTTAACTCTTAGGTCAATGCGAACTTCAAAGATTAGGATAGCCTACAGGTTTCGAAAACAGCATATACTTTTTACCTTTATGATTTGTTAATATTTCATTTATGGTGTGTGCATGTGAAACGTTGAGCTTGAGAGAGAGCGTCCGACCCCAGTCATTGGGATTTATATTACCCCGCGGCAGATGAGAATCCCCGCTGCTGTCACCAGAGAGGCATGGAAGGACGGTGTTCATAACTGTACAGGAAGAAAGCTCATGGTACATCCCATTTGACAAAAACAATTCCTCCCCGAGACTTGGATTGACCTGCTTCCCATAATGTTTTCTCTTCGTTTGACAACATTTTTGAAGATTTTTGAAAAATGTCACAGGTTTTTTTTTTTTTTAATTAAGATAAATTCCCCAAAATTGGCGGCAAACATTTATCAAAAATAAATAAATTTTCAAAAAATTAAAAGAAAATTTTCCGAAAAGGATTTCCTCGGGGGAAACTGATTTTTTAAAAGGATTTAACCTCGCTTGTGAGGTCAGTGTGAGGTTAGTTTGGGAATTTTTAACATAAAATAAAAAAATAAAAAAAGAAATATGGTAAAACTGTTTAAAAGAAAGACTGTTAAAATGATAAAAAAATCTTCAAAATATACGAATACATTTTCTGAAAATTAAACAAAATTTCCCGAAAATTGACGCAAAATTCCTGAAAATTAAGGAAATTTCCCGCGTGGGAAACTGATACCTGAGAAGATTTCTTTTCGGTTGTATGCTTTCTTCCCGGTTGGCTGGTTGGGAGGTCAATTTTTTTTAATAGAATAACTTCGGTAAAATTAAAAAAAAAAAATAGTAAAATTACTGGAGATTCTTGAAAATTTGGCAGCATTTCCTGAAAATTAGGAGTTTTTTATTATTATTTTTAATTTTTATTAGAAGCAATATTGAATGAAAATTAAAACGATTTGCGCACTTCTTATTGCACTATAGGAGCTACTTCAGTTTTTAAATTGACAGTATCTACTGACCTTGGGCCTACGTTAACTATCCATGGTCAGATAATACACTTTACATACGATACTTCGCTATAGGCCTACCCGACCTGCTTACAGGCTTTATACAACGATTTCGATGCAAGAAAAACCGAAATATTTTTGTGTATATCGTAATCGTCAGATCGTATACAGATTAAGTTAAAATTGCTTTTCTAAGTTCAACTAACTATCTGCAATAATCAAAATCGGTTAATCAATTCCCTACTTGCCTCTAAACTGTCGTGTTTTGTACATTCTAGACCTTAAGTTTCACCGACGTGATACCAGGTTTATTTACCGACTAATCTCAAGTTTTACCGACAAAAGTCTCAAACATAAGAGAGGGGTCACCCCACCCCACGGTATTACTGCTCTTGGGTTTAGAGACAACCGGGTGGCTAAATTGCTTTAAAATCTATTACAAAGCATCATAGTCAGTCCGGTTCGTACCCCGATCGGAGAACAGTTTTGTTCTCCCGATCAAGGATTTTTTTTTTTACAGAAGTATCCCACAATGCACCTATACAAATTCAAAGTTTCTATAGGAATAACATTGGGATCAGACACATTTCGAGCGCGGGGAACTCAACAATTGCGAAGGGTTTAAATTTTTCTTCACGATTTGAAATAATAGCATATGAATTATCTTTTCACCGTGCGCTTTTAAAAATTCACTGCGCGGTTTTCTAAAAATTTAAAGAAAAGTGATGACTTCTTATTATGTGTTACCGTTAGGCAGTCGCGCTTTGACAAGGCTTTCTGAAATTATGAGAAATAACTCGGGGATTTGTGAAAATTATTTAGCAATAACTGCGTGATAGTAACGAAGTTGTTTTACTTTCGCGAAATTGAACATGAATAAAGCAAACTTTGTTACAAACCTTCAATGAAACGACTGACAAGCATCTATGAATGAAACTTCACGGTAAAAATGGCGGCTTTCATATGTCTCTGTAAGCTCAATGCGCATGCTTGAGTCTCTGGAATGGGGGACTTATTGAAACCCCCGATCGGCGGTACGAACCGAACTGATAGTAGCAAAACTATTTCATAAAAAAGAAAAGAAAAAAAGAACTTTGACCATTTTACGATGTTTTTTAACATCAATTTCCATGATTTATGCCAATTTTGGAATGTATCAAAGGCAGACAGGACGATCTTGGTGTTTATTGTCTTTGCAAATCCTGACAAAATGATTTGAAGTCTTAGACATACCCCCAATAAAATTATAGCAGGAATAGACTTTCCTATTATTTTAAGACTTAGGAAAGACAGTCATACACCACCTGACCACTGTCACAAATTTCGCTTGAATTAAAAACTGATAAGATTTCGATCAGCCATGGCATAACTCTAAAAAGCTAAGAGCTGAGTGCTATTTTCACAATTGAAAAACTTATCTCCTCAGATTAAAAAATACGCTTTCAACCCAGTGACGTCTAGTTACACTTTTTGCAGAAGGAGGAAAAGCGGAAATTTTTAGAGAAAAAGTCAGAAGTTGGAAATTTCGAGGAAAATGTCGCATATTTTGAAGACAAACTTCGGAATTGCGAGGAAAAGTTCCTGATATTTTGAGTAAAAAGTAAAATATTTTGAAGAAATTTTTTTTGGGGGAAAATGTCGCATATTTTGAGAAAAAAGTTCGAGAATTTTGAGGAATACTTTGGAATTTTCGAGGAAAAATTCTGATAATTTCAGGAAAATCCTAAAATATTTTGAAGATAAAAGTTGGATATTTTGAGGAAAATCTTTGAAAAATTTGAGGAAAAAGTAAGATATTTTCAGGGAAAACTTCCAAATTGGGAGTTTTGATCAATAAGTCGGCACTGCTTAACATGCCTAACTTTAAAATTATGTTTTCGGAAATATTGTGACCTATTAGCCAAGATATGGCTGGTATACAACTGAATTTAGAAAAAAACATTGCTTTCATAAGAAAATTTGAATGAAAGGGGCATGTTTCTCGACTTGTCCTTTTAGGATAAATCGATGATCACCGTCACGGGAGAGGAGTCTAAAAATAGGACAAAAAGGGGGAACTAACCAGGAAATGACTGGAAACAAACGAATCAATTTATTAACCTATATTTACTAGCTCCAATTTGGTCAATGTTACATTATATGCATGGTTAGAATAATGGTCATGCATGTCCAAAGCACGTTTTATCATCAAAAGACTTGCATGGACCATAGCAGTATAGTACCAGCTTGGATATTGAATGTAATCAGGTAAACGACCCCCGTGAGTAGGGGAGGCAAGTTCGGTCCTCTTTTTACCAGGTGCAATGATCGGTATAAGGGTCAGACAGTCAGACGGGAAGAGCCTAACTAATCAAATACTATCTTAGCAATTAGAGAAAAACATTAAGTCAAGTTTTTAAGCTTGCAGGAAACATGAAAAATTGATTTACCATATTTATCATAGGCCTATAATACTTTGTAGATATAAATTGTTATGGTTAGGATAGGAATCATTTTGCAGTCATGTATAGTCTACTATCCAAACAGTACGGTAGTATGCCTATTAATGGAAGCATAAATGTTCCTATAAATGGAAACATTTTGATACATGAAGCCGCCATTTTGTGATATTTTCCATTATTCTTTGCTATCCTAACGTTAAAGCCTTATGCAATGTTACATTTTTTAAATTTAAAAAACGTCTGGGAAAAATATTTTTGCTAGGGGAAACTTAAAACTTATAAAAATACCTTAATTACTGTCATGGCTACAACTTTTCCACTCCCATTTGATATGTTCACCACGCCGTTTTCAAAATATTAGATAAAATAGACAAAAGAGCTAGAGGCTTTAGGCGCGAAACGGCCATTTTAAAAATTCAAATATTTTTCAACACAATGATTTTAATACTTCAAGTACATAATTAGAAACTATGACATTTTATCGCAACATCTTAACAATATGGCTGCTGACTTCAATATTCTCGTGTGCTATAAATGTTCCTAATAATAGGCATGCTTCCGGACTAAACAATATGGCTCAGTGTGTGACTTCAATGATTCTCGTGTGTTATATTTGTTCTAGGCATGCTTCCGGACTGCCAAACTTGTTTGAAAAAGGAACCAACCATTCAATTTTTCGTTTGAAGTCAAGATTTTGGGGGTAAGAGGAATATTGTACAAATATGATGGCATCACTAGTATCAAACACTTTTATGAATTTAGTTCAAATTTCAGAACGTCAGGCAACCGAATTAAAATGAAAAGTCATTTCATGAATGGAAGTACTACGGATTGACTGCAACACTTGGGTTGTAACCTTTAAGCAGACAAGCAGACAATAAGACCTGTAAAAGTTAACCAAGACGAGACACCCTGCCCAAGGGAACTAACTTCTTGCATTTCTCTTTTGTAAGAAACAACTTGTGAAAAAGAGCCTATTTTGAATGACACTTCGTCACAACTAAGCAAAGTTACTGCTATAACTAACTGTTAAGCTGTGAAGTAATAGTCAATTGATATCTGTACGGGGTGACACCTCTTGGCAAACTGCAAACACATTGCCTTTTGGCAAGGTTTGTTAGGTTTTAGACGCGCAACAGTGAGTGTTTAATAATCCGGGGTTAATAATGTTAATAACCCGGGGTTAATGGTGTTAATAACCCGGGGTTAATAATTCATGATTTACAATTCATGATTCATCATCATCATCATCATCGTGATCGTTGTCGTCGTCGTTGTCATCATCATCATCATCGTCATCGTTGTCGTCGTCGTCGTCATCATCATCATCATCATCATCATCATCATCATCGTGATCGTTGTCGTCGTCGTCGTCGTCATCATCATCATATCATCATCATCATCATCATCATCATCATCATCATCATCATCATCATCATCATCATCGTGATCGTTGTCGTCGTCGTCGTCGTCGTCATCATCATATCATCATCATCATCATCATCATCATCATCATCATCATCATCATCATCACCATCACCATCACCATCACCACCACCACCACCACCATCACCATCAACATCATCATATCATCATCACCATTATATCATCATCTCATCATAACAATAAGCATACATGTGTATTGCGCTTTTTGCTAAAGCCTCAAAACGCTTGAACAAGTTTACAACAATAATCAGGGACCGCAGAGACGGTGGGGGAGGGGGAGGATGGGAGGGGAGACTTTATCCCCCACTTTTATGTTGTGTAAAAATAAGAATAACAATATGGCCTGAGATGATATCACCTTCCTAGTTTTCCAGGTTGAGAGGTAAAATAGGGAATTATTAATATAAGATTGAAACATTGGCAAAATTAAAGGATAGTTTGGTATAATTGTTTGAAATTATGGTTAAATTTGTAACCAAATTTCCCGAAAATTTACCAAACCCTCCTCAAAATTGAAGAAAATTGAGTAAAAATGAATGTTTATTTCCCGAAAATTGACGAAATTAAATTTAACGAAAAGTGCCCGAAAATGAACAAAGGTTTACCTGAAATTAAAGAAAATTTCCCAAAATGAGGGTAAAATTGAAGAAAAAATGGGTATGATTTTTGAAAACGAATTTCAACAAATTACTCCAAAATTAAAAGGAAAACAAATGTCATCAAAATCGAAGAAAATTATTTATAAATGAAGGAAATTTCCCCCAAATTAACCAAAAAATATGGAAATTTTCCTAAAAATGTCAAATGATTCACCAAAGTTTTGGTTAAATTTGTCAACAAATTTCCCCAAAATCGAAGAAAATTACCTATAAATGAAGGAAAATTACCCAAAAATATGGAAATTTTCCTAAAATTGTCAAATAATTCACCAAAATTTTGCTTATATTTGTTGTCAACAAATTTCCCCAATATCAAAGAAAATGCCTATAGATAAATAAGGAAATTTCGCGAAAATTGCCTAAATATAGCAAAAAATTTCCCAAAAATTGATTTAAAATAATTCCTTAAAATTGAAGAAAATAACCTTATAAATGAAGGAAATTGCCCCAAAATTGCAAATATTTACCCGAAAATTGCCCCAAAATAAAGAAATTTCCTAAAATCTTTAAAAATTTACCAAAATTTAAAAGAAAGTGCCCGAAAATGACAGAATGAAGAGAATTTCCCGAAATGTAAAAGGATAATCTGATAATCAGCAACATCAGTGATTAAACTTGATTTACCAGTGCATTTTTTGCACTTGTGACCGGAAAATTGTTTGCGTTATTTTCCCTACCCTGAGAGCTTATTATCTCCCTTCCTATGCGCCCTGCCCCTGGTTGGGGGTGGTGTACAGAGTCTAATATGAATGGCGCCTTTTATTTTCACCGTTTACTTCTTCAGCTCCCCCCTCCCTCCCTTTTCCCCCCACACACACTTCAAAAATTGCTCCGTGGTCTCTGAATAATACATAGTCAAATTAACTGACGAATAAATGAGTTCTTAAAAGACGTTTGAAAGAAATAACAGTGAATGCGTTGTAGATTGTTCCACAAAGAAGGTGCAGCAGAGATGCCGCTTCCACCATAACATTTCATATTGGAATGATTTGTGTCTTTGGTACCACCCGGTAGATACATGGATAGGTAGAGCAGGAAGAACAGCTCTCTGGGTAGAGGCAGCAGTACCACCAAATTAAGACACCACGACAAATTTGCATATGGATATCTCAAAACTTATTGTTAAAATATTAACCGATTTTTGTTGTTGCTATAACATGCGGTAAAGCATAGTTAGCGGTGGTGTCTCATCATGTCCTCAGATCTGTACAATGACACACTTTCAACAAAGAAAAACAAAGCGTGATGCCCTTTCTCGGCCCGTTAGCGATTCCAACAGAGACAAGTAATGCGAAATAATTTTGTCTTGATTTTTATTACTTTATTTCTTGATCTGCAAAGTACCAGTCCCTTCCGATTAATTCGCTGCAGATGTAGACTGCTTTAAAGTGGAAGTGTCACCCCGAGAAACCTTCAGTCTTTCAACCCTGTCTATTGATTCCCGTAAGTTGCGTTTCAGAAGTATTGTCACTGACAGAATCCCCGGGATCCTCCTACTCAGCCATGCACAATAGTGTAATTATCCGTTAAAAGCTATCTAACCCTTTTAAAACAGCTAATTATCAAAAGACATATCGCCTTCAAGATACCTTTGTAAGCCTCCTGAAAAGTTCCCCCTAAAGAATGACATCCTGTCTGATGTTACAATTGAGAAAAGAAGTTAATTCTATCAAATCGTATAACTGTTTGTTAAGCTGAAATATTTTATAGATTTTAAAGACTAGTTGTAACAGTGGGCTGTTATATGTATACATAAAGGTTCAAAAGCCGATTTAGCCATGTCAAAAGTGAATACAGGTCCTTTCATGTGAACGTATCGACCATTCTCGAGTGTTGAGGCGCTAAATCAGTTTGTTTATCGTTTGTGCTTGCCTAATCGCCCACGAGTTAGAAGTGGGACTGTTTATTTAATAAGTTTAGTCCACTGAGGGGACTCGATGGAAACTCCAATTGTTTCTTAGAGCTAAATCACGGTCTTCAAATAATTATATTACCATCAGACCATCTAGTGGTAGAATCTTGACAAATTAAGGTAAACACCGGCTGATGGGTAAAATGAACTACCGTGGGGATAATTTGCTAGGGATGACGTATTATTGATGACAACTGGTAATACGAGTAATGGCTGCATCTTGGCCACATAGTGCTTGGGGGAGGGGGAGGGGGTGTTTATGGAGACACAGTCGTTGTTCATCCCGTAGACGAACACTAATCATCGAATGTTACTAACATTAATCTTGATCTCACACCGGGAGCGCTGGCCATGTCTTTTCTATCAAATCAGAGCTAGAGTGCGCCTCGTCAAAAGTGAGGGACGTTTTGGGAGGCAGGTAGCTCAGTTAGCTAAACGTACGACTGAGATGCTTAAGGTCCCTGGTTTGAGATTTAGCCTGAGATTTTTCTATAGATATGCAGAACGATACGATGACGTCAAGCGTAGAGGTTTGTCTTCTGCATGATCACACCTTCTCCCCCACACATTTCGGGAAAATGACCAATGGTTAGGTGGCTCTCACCGTCCTTCGGAAGGGTCTTAAAGCCGTCGATCCCGATTGGTGGAGATTAATCTCCTGTGTTCTCTGAACACTTCTCGAAAAGAGCATGGTGTTACCCCGGTGTGCACTCCACTGTTAACTTTCATCGTTACCAATGGTCCCCGTCATCGTCACCACTGTTTACTCTCATCGTCACCGCATTTACTTACACCGTCATTACTGCTTACTGCCATCGTCGGCACTGTTTACTGCAATCGCCACCACTGTTCACTCTCATCGTCACCGCATTTACTTACACCGTCTTTACTGCTTACTGCCATCGTCGCCACTGTTTACTGCAATCGCCACCACTGTTCACTCTCATCGTCACCGCATTTACTTACACCGTCATTACTGCTCACTGCCATCGTCGCCACTGTTTACTGCAATCGCCACCACTGTTCACTCTCATCGTCACCGCATTTACTTACACCGTCATTACTGCTTACTGCCATCGTCGCCACTGTTTACTGCAATCGCCACCACTGTTCACTCTCATCGTCACCGCATTTACTTACACCGTCATTACTGCTTACTGCCATCGTTGCCACTGTTAAGTGTAATCGTCACCACTGTTTACTGTGATCGTCGCCACTGTTAATTTTGTCATCATCGTTGTCGCTTTTAATGCTATCGTCACCACTATTCACTGCAGTCATTGTCACCACCACTGCCGTCGTCACCACTGTTTCATCGTCGCCGTCTTTACAGCCGTCGTTACCACTGTTTAAAAGTCATCGTCACCACTGTTCAAAGAAAGAAAAAAGAAAGAAAAATAGATAAGAATTAATTAATCTGTAAGATTAAATGATACCAAACGGGAACAGCATAAAGAACTTGCGATAAAATAACTGATTTAAGAACATCAACTCTAGCATTAAGATTACAAAAAAGATCAAATGTATGATAAACTCGAAACGATATAAAAAATAAACGTTTGGACACATGGGAAAAAGTCAGTTTCAACACTTAACCAAGGTAATCAGTTTTTACGCATTTTGCAACCTCTGAACCTTGAATATGTTGTCTCATTTTGATTTCAAAAGCCCTGTATACTGGTATATTGGACGTTTTTGTTTACTAAGCACATTTCCTTTGATTTCTAAGAATTTAGCAACAAGTTCTTTTCATCACATTTTGACACAGACTCATCAACAAATGACTGGTACTTAAATTGATCCTCATTTACGGAATTGTTAGCAATTTTACATGAAATAGCTGTATCATCGGCATACTTTATTACACAAATATTTTCATTTGATCTTATTTCGTCGGTATGATACAAAATACAGCAATAGAGGGCCTCCTTGTGGAATACATACATAAGTTTCTGATTTTTTTGACAAACCTTTGTCTAGTTTAATTTGTCTTGTCCACCCTTGAAGAAACTATGCCAATGAATGAATTGTGTACATATTGTCAAATCTTTAAGTAGGTAGTTTGGCAAGACCGTATTAAAAGCACTTGAAAAATCGAGGAAAAGAACCTTTGACATGATCGTTTCTTTACAATTCAAATGAGTCACTATATCGTTAAATAGAACTAGTCAGCATCCACACATGAAACACCCTTCTTATAAGCAAATTGATACACATCTCCAAATTGCTCTACACTTTCCATCAAACGAGGCAGTAATATTTTCTGTAGGCTATTAAAAGCGATACTTGCCAGATTAATTGGTCTAATTACATTTTGAGGTGTCTTAAGTTTGGGGATAGGAGCTGTTATGGCATTTTCCCACAACGACGGAATTTTGCTGTTGGAGATAGTTTCCTGAAAAATGAAGGTAAATAATGGTGCTAAATCTTCACTTAAAAATCTACAGACCCACCAAGGAAGTTTATCTGACCCACATGCAACTCCTTGTAAATTGTTAACATACAGAATCGATATTTATCTCAGATACACACACATCACCTGTGTATTCCGGTGTGATAGTAAATTTCCCCCCCCCCGTAAATTTTTCCCCGTCCTTATTTCCTAAGGTATGTCTAGTGAATTTGGTCTCTCTAGATTGATTGTACTAGGTAATTTACTGGTGTGTTTGTACGGTTTCTTCGATTAATTTTGTTTACTGAAGTGATAAGCTAAAACCGAAGTTAGTGATATTTATGTACGGAATACAGCGCCGTTGTGCTCGTAGAATTTGCCCATACGAACAGAAAATGGCTTCCAGTAAGCTCTTTGGTGAAATAGAAATATAATCTTTTTTTTGATCTGGGCAGTACCCATCGGAATACACTAAAGAAAAAAGCGTGCTTTACTCAAAACGGCAGTGAGATTTACCGTGAAGGGAGAAGAAGGGTGTTTTCTTGCAAAAGGGGGACAAGTTGTTGTCCCCAAATTTTCTAGGAAAGACGGGACGGGGCCCAAATTTCCTAGCGGACCGTTTTTACCATGAAGGGGGGGGGGAGTTATTGGATGGGTACGGCTTAATTGTCTTGGGGGCCAAATTTCCTAGTAAATTAGGCGCGGGGGAGTAAAATGTACTGGGGATGGGGTTCCCACATACATACACTGTTTATCAAGCTCCAAGAAGAATCTGAATTTGCCTCTGTGTCCTAAAGGTTTACACCGCAAATCACAAACCGTCTTGTTTATTGTTGTCTGAATCTTGTTTGGCACCGTCTTCGTCACCAATGTAATTGCCGCCGCTTTTACTGTCATTGTCACCATTGTTTACGGTAATCGTGACCGCCCTGTTACCATCAACGGTGTTACGACCATTATCACCGCGGTTTATTGCCATTATCACCGCTGGTAATGCGGTGGGCTTTCATATTTACTGCCATTTCCTGCTGTATTGTGGTAGCACGGAACTAATAAGGTATCACTCCGCCATCTAAAAATGAGAACCCTCAGAGAAAAAAATATTTTTGTTTTTCTCGAGAGGTCCCATGTCATGGGACAGAAAGCTGAGAAGTTGAAAATTTCAGAAATGGTAAAGAAAGGATAGGTTTTGACTATGCATATCCAAACCTGACGAGATTTGTTTCAATAAAAGTTTTACGGGGAACTATTTTACCATGGACACTTACCCAAATTTGAGTGATTTGGTGAGGGTGTATAACACCTCTTCACTTCTGCCAAAAAAAGGGCCAAAACCTATGGTGGCCCCCTATTGAAAGTACCCTCATCCGAGAGATATTAGATGGTACTTTTTGGAAAAGATCCCAAATCAATAACATTCTGGTACAAAAAAGGACCCTAAACTTGACTCTTTCATCATAGGCTTCAATGGGGCAAATAATTAGTTCCATGCTACCTCCTGTGAACGTCAAACAATGTACTGTCACCTGGTCCCCGTCAACTCTGTTGTCGCTAGAATAAAGTTAAACTGAGATGACAGGGTAATATACTGGAATCACTGATCCGGATCATATCCCCTACGGCTATACCTTCGAACGATTTAAGATTTTGTTACTGTTTCTCTTCGCAGTGTACCTGTTACTTCTCGTATATTTTAGAGGGCTTTTCACAGAAGGCGTAAACTAATGTACTCATGTAAATCTTAATGTCTCGACGTCTAATGTTAGGGTCACTTCAATCAATTGGACGTCTAGCCCCCGTCTGAGTAGGATCAATGAATCTGATTAATTATTTATGTGACGTCAGAAAGGGTCACTTAAAGAAGGATTTACTGGGTAAATCGATTTGTTAAAGAAAATAAAACTCTTCTGGTCTCTCCACCCTGAATCGATTTTAATCGTATATATTTCTACATGTTTTTAAGCTCACTTGAACAATTCTTTTAAACTTTAAGCGATGTTAAGTGATTGTTTTATTGTTGAATAAGTTTGTATAAACCGTATCATGGTGGTGTGCTACATTTTTTATTCTAATCAAGTGGAAATCGAGTATTATTTCTTTCATCAGCTCAACTTTATTATGCAGAAATGGGAATGTCTTGTTGGTTAGTGTAAACACTTACCTCGCGTATATACTAGTCAGAGGCGTAAATACGGGGTTGGGGAGAAGGGGGAGAAGGGAGGGAAGGGGAGGGGAGGGGGAAGGTCACACTCAAATTTGGCACAATTTAAGATTAGTCGGTAAATCTAGTATCAGGTCGGTCAAACGCAAGGCTTAGAATAGGAAACAAGACAGTTTAAAGCCAAGTGGCAAATTGATAATCAAATTTGATTAGTTGAAAAAGTTTGTATTTTTTATTTTTTTATTATTATCCTTTTAAGTATGCGATAGGCTTATACAGTACATAAGGATATTTCCTTCTTTCTTATCGAAATCGTGGTACCATGTATGGCACTCATACACTTTGCTGGCGTTGTAAAGGATTAGTTCAGTGGTCAAGCAAGTTTATCTTATATGAAAGAAGGCTTAAATACAACAACAAAAAATAATGAAAAACGACTTTAATATCTTATTTCGTTAAGAAGATATTCAAGTTTAAAGTTTAATCTGTGTAGAAATGACTGGTGTAGTAAGTTTACTATGGACGTTTGTCTCCCTCATCCTCACATTCTGAACAATTGTTAATGTAATTTTAAGAAAATTTGTTTAACTTTTTACTATTTGAATTATTTTCCTCGAATTGTCTTCAGGTGGTAAAATATAATTACCCTATACTAAATTCGGTTTTACTACTTTCCTGATATCTCATGATGGTTTCTAAGCCACAAAATAACAGGATAAAATATTATAGAATACATAAAGACTGAGGAATCTGAGGATGTGACGTCACAACTAGTCTGATTTCAGTCGTTTTTACACAAATGATACTAAACTTTAAACTTGAATATCTCCTTTCGATTTTTGAATGCTTTTTTTACCATTTTGTTTCTTTTGAAGTCCTCTTTCATATAAGCTGAATTTGATTGACCCCTGAACTAATCCTTTAAAACGCAAATCTTTTTTATCAGTCCGGTAGAATCCTGGACTTTTGGTGTAATAAGACAATACACCCAAACTTGGAGCTTCGTATTCATTAAGATCCATGGAGGCCGCCATTTTAACTTATGATAACGTTATATCAATGCGATTTTCTGTCGTGGCCATCAGAACGCCACAGGTCTAGTATTGTATGCTCAAAATCCGCCATCTTTTTATTGAGAACTATATTTTAAATATTATTAAATGAAGAGAATATTGACTTAAAATTAAGTGCTATTTATTAAAGATTGTATTTTAATGGTAACTATACTACAATCAATTTCAGTAACGCTAGTTATGTAATAAATTTATGACGTTTTTATTCGCAAAAGTTATGTAAATTGGCAACGTTAAGGAATGTAGACGAAAACTTCCGGTGCCAGTCCAATATTTTAATAGCCAGGTCTAAAAATTGATATGAAGAATGGTATTATTTAGACATTTTTACTGTTTCAGAAACATAAACGAAAATAATTATTGAAAACCAAACTATTTTTTGAATAGTCACAAAGAGATAGTTATTTTTTGAAATAATATTTGAAATTTGAAATGAACGAGGCTAGTCTTGACGGATGTAGTGAGATAAACGCCTCACTCGGTAGCCTGAGGCACTACATGCTAGGCGACGACGACGACGAGTGAACACACAATTACAATGACGGGTTCGTCGCCTGCGTATTCGCTTATGATATTAACAATGCTATCACGAAACGCTTAATACGACCAGGACGAGAACACAGGTAGACGTACGGACAGACATAACATCGACAACTAAGTCAATGTCCACTAAGTCAATGGCTATAGCGTATACTACTGTCAGAATGTTGACTACACCGGATTCAGTTCTGAAAATTAAAGAGCTAAGTTATTGGTTAATAAATTGTTAGTGTCCTTCACGTTCACACTGTAATCTTGCAACCTGTCAAATTAGGCGTGGGTATAATTTATTTCAGGAGAACCATTAGTTGCAGATCGTCTTCATTTATTGTATCTATTCTATTTTACAATGAATAAATCAAAACCTACATAGCTTTGTTCTCTTTCTTTAAGGGTCGTGTCTAGCTTTTCGTTTTTGTGGGGGTTTAAGCTCCCCCCCCCCCGAAAAACAAAACAAAAATCAAAAACACTGAATGCCGTTTTCAGATTAGGGGGGATAGAGGCGTAAGAGTTAGGGCCCCCCGGAAAGGGGTTCTATTTCCTGGTTGCATACATGCTTTATTTTGATAAAAGTATACAATTATTAACATAAAATTGAAGGAAAATGCGTAAAATTGTTGGAAATTTTGTACGATTTTCGCAACACTTTCCTGAGAATTTATCGAACTGACAGCTTGCTTTACTGGAAAGTAAGGAATTTTCTTGGAAATTGAAGAAAATTTCCCGGAAATTGAAGAGGATTTTACCAAGGGCTTCAAGCTCTTTGATTTCACGAAAATGAAGAAAATTCCACCCCACCCCCACCATCACCCCATTACCACTCCCAATCCTTCCCCCTCCCTACCCAATGAAGAAGATTTCCTAAAAATTTACGAAGATTTCCTTAAAATTCATGAAAATTTTGCAGAAGTTGAATTTTGTTCGTTTGTTTTTTGAGGGGAGGGGTTAAACAATGATAGGGGGCAAAGCCCCTCCCCCTTAAGACATGCTACTGCTTTCTTTATTGCTATCCATACAAAAATTAAATGCCACGACAGCCCTTTTTTAAAGGGTGTTCTTGTTCTTGAGTACGGTACTATTTGTGTAATGTAACTGTAAGAGATATTTTGCCCCTCACGACCCATCTTTATCTTTTCTCTTTATGTCTCTTTAACCAACCATACAGTTATCTACCAGCTTATATCCTAGCAGCATTATTATTCAGTGATTACTCCTCCTAGTGATATACTTATTTATTCATGCAAATCATCTCCTCATTCGCCTATTTTATTCCTTATATGGATCATAATGATACCCCTTACAATGTACTTATTCACTATTCAAAGAAACATACTTGTGGTTGACCCATCCTTCACTGACCAGCCAATTCCTCACTTTCTCCTTTTGTTAATGTTTTCACTTGGTTTTATAATTCAGTAATGTTCACTTGGTTTTATGATACAGTAATGTTCACTTGGTTTTATAATACAGTAATGTTCACTTGGTTCTATAAATCTGATAAGTAAAGTTGCATCTGTTTATGATTTTTAAATTTTGAGTTAAAAACATGATTTCAAGTTTTGAATTTAATTTGTGTTTGCTGTTTTAATTATAAAGTGTAATATTCCATGTAGCTCCCTACCCTAGCCTCCATCCTGACAATGTGGAGTTAAAGGGTTCCATAACGTATGATGCATGTACACGGTATCAGCGATGATTAAGCCAACACAAATACATGTGTCAAGAGGGCTGTTCAAAAGGTCAACGACCCGTCAACGAAAGTCTTTTGTTATTTATCGTGTCCGCAGTGAAATCTAATGAATGTTCATTTAATATGGTTTTTCCTTTCAAAAATAAAATCTGCATTGACCTTAACCGTTATCACTAGCTTAGATGGCGGCCTCTATAAATCGTGTAATAAATACGAAGCTCCAAGTTTTGGTGTATTTATTTTTACACCAAAGTCCAGGATTCTTCCGGACTGTTTATTTCCATTAAAATGTTGCTGCAGGCTAATCGAAAAATCTCCTGCAATTTTCAGGAAATCTTGGGAAATTGTATCTAAAATTTGCAATGATTTTACCAAATTTCACTACAATCTTACCAACTTTATTTCAAAACTTGCCCAATTTGACCTCCAAACTCCTTTCAGGTATCTGCTTTACCCGGGAAATTTCCCTTAATTTAGGTAAAATTTCCTTCTTTTTTGGGGAATTTTCTTTGATCTGTTGATTTTCTTTTAATTCTCGGTAAATATCCTCAATTTTTTAGGAAGTTTTTGTCAGTTTTCGGGAAGTTTTTGTCAATTCTCCGGAAATTTCCTTCAACTGTTTAATTTTGTTTTTCAAGTTTTCTTCAGTTTTTTCAATTTCTTTTTAATTTCATGTTAAGAATGTGCAAATCTGACCTCCCGACCAGGAAGAAAGCATTCAACCTATAGGTGAAATCGAGGTATCGGTCAGTTCAAGTTCCCATGGAAAACTTCCTTTTATTTTCGGAAAATTGCGGGATTTTCACGCAGCTCAGTCACATCACACGTACAACAAACATACTGCCTGCTAAACTACCTATTAATACCAGTTTAGCGAATTTTATTGTTTTTGATCGCGGCGGGATTTTACTTCATATTTTCCTAACGTTTTATATATTCACCGGGTATACGAAGAGTAACTTTTACGTGAACGCCATTCGATTGTTCGTTATACGCAGACAAAGCCTACATTCCTGGCATAAAGTGCTCACTGCAAATCCTAGTGTGAACCAAAGGTCGAAAGACGTTGCATCGTACAGCAGAAACTCACTTCGAACGTCGATCATGATCAAATGGAAATCGAGAAAACGTCATTTTTATTCCCGGCACACGTCTATTAGTACAACTAACGGCACAGCAAGATTTCGGCATAATTATCTTACAATATTTATCTTATATAACAACATGCAAGTGTTTGTCAGTCTAAATAAATGTACAACAGACGATCGTTCTCGCCCGACAAAATGGCGATGTAAACAAAGTCACGTGACCAAATGACGTCGGCTGAAACACCCTTATTGCGCCTGGGAATTTAGTCTCAACCCATACCTCGCTATTCCGCCTGGGAATTCAGTTCCATCTCATACGTCTTTCTTTCTGGCGGCGGCTGGGAATTTCGCCAAACGCTTCACTTTGCCGGGGGAGGGGAGAGGGGATGGGGAGAGGGAGGAGCGGGGGAGGGGAAGGGGGGAGGGAGGGGGAGGAGGGAGGAGGGGAGGCACTTCATACTAAACGTGGTAGGAGTGTGCAGCCCACCATCCGAAAAACATACCCGCAGTATGACATATGTTTTGGTCCCTGCAGTATGAAATTATACAATTTTGATATCCGTAGTATCAAAGAAGTCAATTTTGATACCTGCAGTATGAGTATTTAACGAATTATTGTAAAAATAGACCAGCTGTACAAAATTAACACACTATATTTTTGGGGACCTGAGCTACGAAAATAATGAAAAGACAATAAGCCAATTCATGGTAACGAACGCGCATGCCCGAAACTGATCGCGGTGTCAGGTTTAGTAATAATAACAATCAGCGCGGTACGGTCCAATCATATGTAAACCAAAGCTTTCCTGTGTTAATTCTACCACAGGTTGGCTTTGTGACATGCTATGTGGGACCTAGAGATGGATGCCATGCGGGACATAGGGATGGGTGGCATATGGAACATATGAATGCGGGACATGGAGAGGGATGCCATGTGGGACAGAGGGAGAGATGCCATGTGGGCACATGGAGGAATGACATGGGTAGAGATGCCAAGTGGGACATAGAGATGGATGTCACGATGGATGCCATGTGGGTACAGGGAAGGATTCCGTGTGGTACATAGGGTGGGATGGCATATGGGACATATGAGTGCATGGGATGCCATTTGGTACATCTTTTTGATGGGATGCCATGTGGGACATAGAGATGGATGTCATGTGGAACACCTGGGGGTGGGACATGGAGAGGGAGACCATGTGGGACAGAGGGACGGATTCCATCTAGGGCTTAGGGGAAATGACATGTGGCACATGGGTAGGGATGTCATGTGAGACAGAGATGGATGTCATGTGGGATAAAAGGATGGATACCATGTGGGGCACAGGGAAGGATACCGTATAGGGTGTGATGGCATATGGGACATCTGAGTGGGATGTCATTTGGTACATCTTTAGGATGAGACGACATGTGGGACATAGAGAGGGATGCCATGTGGAACATAGGAGGGTGAGACATGGTGAGGGATGTCATGTGGGACATGGGTAGCGATGCCATGTGGGACATAGAGATGGATGCCATGTGGAGCAGTGGTGGGATGATATATGAGGTATAGGGTGGGATGTCAGATGGGACATGGGTGGGGTGAATAGTGGGATGTTTTTATAATTAGACTTGTAATATGTGTTTCAATTTGAATCAGTATGCGAGCCGTGACGGTATTGTTCGTTCTAGTTTAATTTAATATTGTTATATACATATAGCATCCCACCCTATGTCCCACATGTCATCCCTCCTTATGCCACACATAGCGTCTCTCCCTATGTCCCACATGTAATTCCTCCCTATGTCCCAAATTTCGCTCCGGTCCTATCTCTAACATGGTATCATGTTCTCGTAGATGCTCCATATGGCATCCATATCTATGTCTCACATGATATCCCACCCTTTGTTACACATGTTGTTCCTCGCTATGCGCCACATGGCATTCCTTCCTATGACCCACATGGCATATCCTTATATCCTACATGGCACCACCCTAATGTATGTCCCAAATGGCATCCCAACATTGTCCCACATGGCATCCAACCCAGTTGTCCCACATGACATCCCACACGATGTCTCTAATCGATCTCTCAATTGACCTCTTGACCTGCATTGCGCAATACATATTATCGTTACCATGAACTGGCTTATTTGTTTTACTATAAAAAACAAAACAATTAGTACAATTTTTTATATATTTTTTTGATAGTAACAAATAATATTATAAAAATAGTGCAAAAAAAGGCACCTTTTCAGGCTGCACATATACATATACCTCACATATGGAAGTGCCCCCTCCCCCTTCTCCCTGGTCACTTCGTCGATATAAATTAGACCCCGGTTTAAACTCCCCAATTCCTAGAAATTTCGCTCATAAGCGAATTCTATAAGCATAATGAAGGTAATTTTCCTGTTAAAAGTTTTGTGTCGGTTTAGTTTTACAGAAGTTGATACAGAGAAAGGCCGGTTTAGCCAACAGGCCAATAAAGCCACATAATCCGAAAGCACACATTGAACGGCTGATACTACGACCGGAATCGGGAGGGAGGGGGGGGCACTTCCATACTAAAGTGGTAGGTATGTGCCGCCCAAAATGTTAAAATTGGACTGCAGTATGAGAGATTTTTGGGTAACTGCAGTATGACAGATTATGATTTGTATACCTGCAGTATAAACATAAGTGATGTTTGATACCTGCAGTACGAAAATAGGTAATTTTTGATACCTGCAGTATGAAAAGATGCATTTTTTTAGACCAGAAGTATGATAGATTGGATTTTTGATATCTGCACATGTATATATACCTCACATATGGAAGTGCCACCCCCACCCCACCCCACCCCATACTACGATTTGCTTATTTCTCCAACAGTCAGAAATAGATGTTCGATAGCTGCATTAAGAAAATTTAAAAAAAAAAAACATGTACATATACCTCACATATGGAAGTCCCCCTCTCCCCGGTACTACGATTTGTTTATTTCTGCAACGGTCCGAAATGGTAATGTCAGATTCTAATGTGCTGTAATTGCGGAATTTTAGTGTTTTCAAGGAAAGTTAAATCAAACAAACACATTTTTCTATCATAGCACTGCTAATCTCTTCTATGGCTTCAAGCCAATTATCAATTAGAATCTAAACACTATAATTGCCACAAATTGACCAAATAATTCCTTTGAAAGGCTTCAGCAGTTCAGTGTATTAAACAGGTAAATTATTCAATAATTGTCAGATTTAATCGACAGGACTGACGTGACCTAGCTCTTTCAGTCTGTCAGTAATTATTGTGGACAGATATCAACAAAGGTTCTGAGATACCAGACAGCAAACAGGACGAACAGGATTATTTTTTTTATTTTGACGTATAATGGCGTCGCCCAGTGGCGTCCCCAATACTTTTGCTGACTTTTGTAAATATGAGAGGGGTTTGCGTGTTATCCCATCTGAGCCCCTAACAATACGTTTCTGCAATTGCCTTTTGAACATTTTCCACACAAAGTGTGTCTGGGTGTGCATGAAGATGGAGGGGGTTTGTTGCACAAGAGAATTTGCGGTGGAGCATAAGTCCTCCCCTTCCACGAAGCTCATTGTCCCTTCCCTCCCCACGAAGCTAATTGCCCCTCCCTCCCACGAGGCTCATTGTCCCTCCCCTCCCCCTAACGAAGGCTCATTGTCCCCCCAAAGCTCTCCCCTCCCAAGCTTATTGTCCTCCTCCCCACGAAGCTCCTCCCCCCACGAAGCTCATTTGTCCCTCCTCCCCACGAATATATATATATATATATATATATATATATATATATATATATATATATATATATATATATATATATATATATATATATATATATATATATATATATATATATATATATATATATATATATATATATATATATATATATATATATATATATATATATATATATATATATATATATATATATATATATATATATATATATATATATATATATATATATATATATATATATATATATATATATATATATATATATATATATATATATATATATATATATATATATATATATATAAAATTTATTTATTACACAGCTTGGGTGTGTTGTGGAGGGCATGTATCCTTGTCCCCAGGAATTAAGGAAATATTTCTGAAACGGCTAATGGCTAAAAGTCAAGGCATGTTTAACTTCAATAGTCCACATATCTCCGCGTAAAAAGTATACATACAAAAAATATATTCATGTATGTTTTATCGAAATCTTATTTCATTTACCTAGATATCTCATTATATCTTTGCATAACATATGGACTATTGATAGCTCATTGTTATAGAATACCACTTGAATTTTCGACGAACCATTTAAAAAGATTGCTTTTTCTCTTTTCACAGAACAGACAAATGTCTGTTAAAATAAAAACCTACCAGAACTTTTTTTTCCATTCCTTTTAAAGTACGAACCATCAGACCATTAGCTCTTCTTAGAGTTAATTGTCGGACTTTTCTAAAGCAGAAAAATTAAGTAAATATAATGTGCGCCCCGGGCTGTGCATTTATGATCTTTTAAACTCAGCGATATGCCTCGGGATTACTCACTGACTTTTTGGAGAAAAGAAAATCTTGTCGGTTCTCTTGTGTTATCTGACGTTTTAATTGGAGTTTTCGAGTACGTTCTTTTTAACTTAATGTGTTTGCATTAAGTTTATTTTGTGTCTAACTTTTTAAGTTTTCGTAATCCTGATTTGTATCTTCAGTGCTAATGGCTAAAACAAGTAAAAACGGCGAAGAAAATGTACATGTAAAAAAGCAAACCTAACAAGGAAAAACAAAGCGAACTTAGTAGTGCCTTTAGCTGTTTAGGATTTGTCAATGACAGATAAGTTGAGGTTGTGTGCTGATAGGGAAGTGGAGGAGCAAATTGGTGGCAGCTTAGCAATACCTTTTCCCCCCGAGAAGAAACGGGGGGGGGGCACTTTCATGTGTATATGTATGTGTGTCTTTTTTTACAATAAAAAACACAAATGTACTATTTAAAAAAAAAAAAAATAATAGTAAAAAAATAGTATTTTTTCATCATTTTCGTAGTGCAGGTCCCAAAAATGTAGGCTTTACTGTGTTAATTGTGTAATGCTGGGCCATTTTTACAATATTTTCGTTGAATACTCATACTGCAGGTATCAAAATTGACTTCTTTCACACTGCGGGTATCAAAATTGTATAATTTCATACTGCAGTTACCAAAACATCTGTCATACTGTGGGTATGTTTTTCGGTTGGTGGGCTGCACACCCCTACCACTTTTAGTATGAAGTGGCTCCCCGTGGCCAAAACCTATGCACGGATAGATTCGTTAAGCAGGTAAGAAAATGTGGAATATCCGCCCATACACCATTGATTAGGATGAAATGTTCACGCCAATGCCAACTAAAAAAACAAAAACATAAAAAACACAAATTTACATCACGTACATAGGATTTCGTTGTTATGTACATGGTCTTTCATAGATTTTATTCAGCTAGCTATTGTGGCCTATATCTATTCTTTTAGCAGTTTAATTATTCGAGTCACTTGGGGTGATACCTCGGGCACGAACGTATGCACCACATGGTCCTGACCAGGGTCCCTGTCACCTTCACGAAACGGGTCAGGGCTGTGTAAGATATGCTCTCTATTCCACGGGGCAAGGCTGGGTAAGAAATGCCCTGGATTCTACGGGGCAAGAAATGCCATCCACTCAACGAGGCAAGGCTGGGTAAGAAATGCTCTCCATTCCACAGAGCAAGGCTGGGTAAGACTCTTTGCCCTAGATTCTACGTGGCAAGAAATGCCATCCACTCAATGTGGCAAAGCTGTGTAAGATAATGCCCCCATTCCACGGGACAAGGCTGGAAAAGAATTGCCCTCCATTCCACGGGGCAAGGCTGTGTAAGAAATGCTCTCCATTCCACGGGGCAAGGCTGGGTAAGAAATGCCCTGGATTCTACGGGGCAAGAAATGCCATCCACTCAATGTGGCAAAGCTGTGTAAGATAATGCCCCCATTCCACGGGACAAGGCTGGAAAAGAATTGCCCTCCATTCCACGGGACAAGGCTGGAAAAGAATTGCCCTCCATTCCACGGGACAAGGCTGGAAAAGAATTGCCCTCCATTCCACGGGGCAAGGCTGGGTAAGAAATGCCCTCCATTCCACGGGGCAGGTCTGGGCAAGAATTGCCCTCCATTTCACAGGGCAAGGCTGGGTAAGATTTCCTCTCCATTCCACGGGGCAGGTCTGGGTAAGAATTGCCCTCCAATCCAAGGGGCAAGGCAGAGTAAGAAATGCCCTGGATTCTACAGGGCAAGAAAAACTCAACGAGCTAAGGCTGGGTAATAAGTGCTCTCCATTCCACGCTTGGGCAAGGCAGGGTAAGAACTATCCTCCATTCTATGGGGCATGGGTGGGTAAGAAATGCCCTCCATTCCAGGAGGAAGACAAACTCAACGAGCCAAGACTGGGTAATAAGTGCTTTCCATTCCACGTGGGGGCAAGGCTGGGTAAGAATTGCCCTTCATTCCACGGGGCAAGGCTGGGCAAGCAATGCTATGGATTCTACGGGCAAGAAATGCAATCCACTCAACGAAGCAAAGGTGTGTAAAATATGCCCCTCATTCCACAGGGTAAGGCTGGGTAAGGAATGCCCTGCCCTGGATTCTACAGGGCAAGAAAACCTCAACGAGACAACGCTTTGTAAGAAATGCTCTCCATTCCACGGGACAAGGCTGGATAAGAAATACCCTGGAATCTACGGAGAAAAAAAACTCAACGAGGCAAGGTTAAGTAAGAATTGCCCTCCATCCCACGGGGCAAGGCTCTGCACGAAATACCCTTGATTCTACGGGGAAGAAATGCCATCCACTCAACGAAGCAAAGCTGTGTAAGATATGCCCTCTATTCCACGGGGCAAGGCTGGGTAAGAATTTCCCCCCATTCCACAGGGCAAGGCTGGGTAAGAAATGCCCTGCCCTGGATTCTACAGGGCAAGAAAACCTCAACGAGGCAAGGCTGGGTAAGAAATGCTCTGCATTCTACGGAGCAAAGCTGGGTTAGAAATGACCTACAATCCGCAACAAAAGTACTTGACACCTTTTTTTTTTAATTTCCCTTCTACCCCTTTTCAATGTTAAAATCAAATTTCAGCTCTCCTTTGTGTCTCATTTTTGGCATGCCGAGAAACGAACAACATTGAAACAGGGGGAGGGGAAAAAGTTTCAAGTATTTTGACGCGGATTGTAGATTCTACGGGCCGAAAAATTGCCATCCACTCAACGAGGCAAGCCTGCTGTGTAACAAATGCTCTCTATTCCACGGGGCAAGGCTGGGTAAGAAGTGCCCTGGATTCTACGGGGCAAGAAATACCGTCCACTCAACATGCAAGACAAGGCTGGGTAAGAAATGCTCTCCATTCCACGTGGCAAGTCTGGGTAAGAAATGCCCTGGATTCTACGGGGCAAGAAATGCCATCCACTCAACGACGCAAGGCTGTGTAAGAAATGCTCTCCATTCCACATGGCAAGGCTGGGTAGGAATTGCTCTCCATTCTACGGGGCAAGGCTGGGTAAGAAATGCCATCGATTCTTCGGGGTAAAAAAATACTATCCATTCCACAGGGCAAGTAGTATCCCTCCATTCCACGGGGCGAGGCTGGGTAAGAAGTGCCCTCCAGTATACGGGGCAAGGCTGGCCCGGTAAGAAATGCCCTCCACTAAACGTGCAAGGCTGGGTAAGAAGTACCCTCCGGGGCAAGTAGAACCCTCCATTTTATGGGGGAAAATGAGGGAAGGGCAAGAACCTTCCTTCGTTTGTTGGCGTTCAAGTTATTTGACAAAGAGCTCGTTCATACAAATTTGCATAATAAAACCAGAAATATAGAAAGCTGCCAGTAAAATAGTCTATTTCAACTGATTCTGCTTGCAAGTGCTGTTATTTTCATGAACTTGCAGTGAATGATTTGAAAACAAACAATCAACTGTTGCCCCTTTCAGCGTATATGCAATAGTAGCCCCCATAGGCGGGAGTTTCAGGGGCAAGGGGGGACTCGCCACCACACTTTTTTCAAAGTTTTATCTTTCGTATGGTGTTTTTTTCTTCATCTTAGCATGATTTTGTAGTGTCTGCCCCCATCACTTTCGGTAGGCAAATCCCGCTAATGATTGCCCCTTTCAGCCTATGTGCAATGGCTGCGAGTGACAGAGAGCTAAATTCCCTCTCGATACATCCAACTATTCATTTGTTCCTTAGCGCCAAACTCGCAGCTGAGAACCTGGAGTTATAAGACCTTCCTTTATAAAAGAGAAACTTTCTCTTTTGCTAAACCATGGCTAAACAAACTTCTTCGCTGAACTTGAAGCTGTTCGAAGAACAAACCCGCTTTTATGTAACTTTTTCCTCCGGCAATCATAACAAAACTTGACGCTTTTCCAGCAAAATAGCCAAAAACAGTGTTATTAGACGTGTGGTTTAGTTGTGCTTAATGAATGGTTGTGTTTCACTGCACAAAGGGTGGTGTGGTATAAGCCCTGCTAAGCCAGAGTGGGGAGCGCTTGGTTATATCAAAGATAAGTATCACGAATCGTGAACTCCTTTTGCACCTGTCAGGATTAGGGATAATGTAATGGATATGGATAACTTCTGCAAATCAAAATTATGGCACAATGAGATTTCAGCTGGCTTTTGTTTATCATCCCCCAACATTTTGTTTAAAGGGACTGTCAAGATACTCACGCCGAAGACAAACTACCCTTCTATGAACAAATTTACTTTCAGGAAAGTCTTTAATTGATGGTAATATTATGTTTAAATAACTAGTCCATAAAGTTTATCTAATATGAAAGAGGACTTTAAAAGAGACAAAATGATGAAGAAAGTCTTCACAAATCTTGTTCAATTAAGGAGATATTCAAGTTTAAAGCTCTGTCTTATCTTTGCAGAAATGATTGGTGTATTAAATCTACTACCTTATCCTCACATTCTTAACAATTGTTAACGTATGTTAAAGAAAATATATTAAACATTTTTCCTATTTCAATTTTTTCCCTCGAACTTCCTTCAGGTGGTAAATATAATTATCCTTCCAGAATTATGTTTTGCTACTTTCCTGACATATCCAATGGTTTTGAGCCACAACCAACCGACGAGCAAAATATGATACAATACATAAAGAATTTGAGGAATCTGAGGCAGTGGCATCACAACTAGTCTGATTTCATTCGTTTCTACACAAATGATACCAAATTTCAAACTTAAAGAGGGAGGCTCGTCTCAGTAAAATACGGTAAAAATAAGGGATTCTTTATTTTGACGTCACTTCCGGTTGTGGAGGCAAGATCCGATCCTCTGTCTGTTTGTACCACACAGTACAGCCAGACACTAGCATGTAAGTTGTGTGTGCAGAATTACATACACAGCGCATTGCGTTACTGTGACGAGAAACTTATTTGTTTTTTTCAATGCTTTTTTGTCAGAAAGCGAAAGTGAAATTTTAGTATTATAATACTACAATGATAGTCACCAAATGAAATTTACTGAGAAAAAAGAAGAAGAAGATGAAAGCAAAAAGTCAAAATAAACGATTTTACCGGGGCTTAAACTAACGGCATGATTTGAAAAAAAAAAAAAAACGTACTTGCGATCGCCGCAAGCATCTGGGCTATCTCGTGTGGTGGTCTTCAAGGCGTTTTAAACAACTATATACCTTGCAATATGAGCCAACAATCGCGCAGCAAAATTTCAACCAATCAAAAAGTTTGAAAGGAATATTGTGCACTTATGACGATATCGCCTCTTTAAATATCTCCTTTAACGGAATAATATTTTTGAATGCTTTCTTCTCCATTCTGTTTCCTTTGAAGTCCTCTTTCACTTGTTTGACCCCTGAACTAATCATATCCTAATGCCTAAATCCTATACGGTTGATCAAAGATTAAAGGCCAGTTCCGGGTCAATATGGACAATTCAACGTTTCTGATTGGCAGATCATATTAACACAAATACTGACCAACCAATCAAAATTTAGAACTGGTGCTCTGTGTCAAGCAATTTTCTTGAGGCTGAAATCCCTGTTTAAATTAACATACCTTTTTGATACAGTGCCAATATTTGGGATGTTGGGATATAATTTATGATCCCGGCCACGCACGATGCAAAATTCCACTAACACTCAGAATTGGTTAGATATGTCCAGGGCAGGCGGACTGACCCGCCAATCGATCGGTCCTGGATCGGTGGGCCGCTGGCCCCCGGTAGGCCATTAAAAAGGGCGCAGCATTCAATATCATGCCAACAATGTGCCCCGACATCTACGACATTGCTAATCGCAGCGCCCTCACTAAAATATTTCTTAAATCTTGTACACGCTGTGTCATCCGTAACTGAGCATTCCCGAAATAAACTCCGTACGCGCGTATCTAATTGTACACTGTATGCAAGGAGTGTGGGGGCAGTGGTGCGTGAATTTTCAGTTGCCTTGAGATGTTCGATTTTCTAACATTTGGAAAGTCAGAACATCGTTGATGTAAAGGCGCGAATCTTTCATGTGGGCCGGTGTGATAGTAAATTTTGCCCCCCGTAAATTTGAGCCCGGGACCTTATTTCCTAAGGAATATCTTGTGAATTTGGTCCCCTCCGGACTGATTTTACTAGGTAATTTACTGGTGTGTCTGTACGGTTCCTTTAATTAATTTTGTGTACTTAATTGATAAGCTTAAAAGTGATAAGAACTGATAAGCTGATACACCAAAGAAAAAAAGGCGTGCTTCACGCAAAACGGCAGTGAGATTTAGTGTGAAGGGAGAAGAAGGACTTTTTCTTGCAAAAGGGGGACAAGTTGTCTCCAAATTTCATAGGAAAGAAGGGCCGGGGGCTCAAATTTTCTAGCGGACCGTTTTTACTATGAGGGAGGAACAAATTTACTGGATGACTACGGCTTAATTGTCTGTGGGGCCCAAATTTCCTAGAAAATAGGGCCGGGGGCCAAAAGTTATTGGGGGTGCAAAATTTACTTTTACGCCTGTCTTTTCTTCAAAATTGGAGGCCGGTCCTGCTTCTGGCTCGTTGGCTCGGAAATGATTCTAGCTACTGGATTTGTCCATGTAATCTTTATCATACAAGGAAAAAAAAAAAACAAAAAAATGACAAATAAAAATGGAGAAAACTACCCAGATATCTTGCCCCATGCATGAGATAAAGAAGGGGTTAATATTTGAAAATCAGACACGTAAAGACACTACCCTAGCATGCCTACACGACGTGCATCTGTGCTGCCCTAGCATGCCTACACGACGTGCATCTGTGCTGCCCTAGCATGCCTACACGACGTGCATCTGTGCTGCCCTAGCATGCCTACACGACGTGCATCTGTGCTGCCCTAGCATGCCTACACGACGTGCATCCGTGCTTTACTTTCTTAAATAAAAGGATTAGTTTAGTGGTCAAGCATGTCCATCTTATATGAAAGAGCACTTTAAAAGATACAAAATGGTGAAGAAAGCATTCAAAAATATTATTCCGTTAACTTTTAAGTTTGGTATCATTTGTGCAGAAACTACTGAAATTAGACTAGTTGTGATTTCGTAGCCTGAGATTCCTCAAGTCTTGATGTATTCTGTCATATTTTGAACTGCGATTTTGTGGCTTAAAAACCGTGGGATATGTCAAATAAAGGAGTAAAACTGAGTCTAGGAAGGGTATTTATAATATACCGCCTGAAGAAAGTTTAAGAAAAAATAATTTAAATAGTGCAAAAATTAAATAAACTTTCTTTCAAAAACCTTAACAATTATTAAGAATGTGAGGATGAAGACGCCAACCTTTCATAGTAGACTTACTACACCAGTCATTCCTACACAGATAAAACAGAGTTTTAAACTTTAATATCTCATAAACGGAATAAGATTTTTTGAACACTTTCTTCGCCGACGATGAGTGAACACACAATTACAATGACGGGGTCGTCGCCTGAGTATTCAGTTATGATAGTAACAATGCTATCACGAAACGCTTAATACGACCCGGACGAGAACACAGGCACGACGTACGGACAGACATAACATCGACAACCAAGTCAATGTCCACGGCCTTTGATAACCAATTGTGGTGCACTGGCGTGTCTACCCAACCCAGGCTTGAACCCAGAACCTCGTGGTCTGTAGACATGTATGAACACTTACTTCACCATTTTGTTTCTTTTTAAGTTCTCTTCTATACACGATGGACATGCTTGACCACTGAACTAATCCTTTAACGTTACCTTCACTTCACTGCCAGTGCGCGCAATGTGCTCTCCTGGCATATCTAATGGTTGCAGGCCTGCAATGTACATGCAGAGCGTATACGGACTTTCAACATGTAAAGGCCGGAGGTCTATCATCTGTTCATAATGAGATAGATAAACTATAATATAATACACCGTGAGATATGAGACAATGAAATATTATTAAGTAGATTATAACACACAAAACTTTATAATAAACACACTTTATTCTATAATTTCCCAATTTGAATTCCCAATCAGAAAGAAAGCATATATAACACAATTAGCAAGTTTTTCTCATTTTCGCAAATTTCCTTCTTTTTCGGGAAATTCTCTTTGATGGTTTTTTTCTTCAATTCTCGGTATATTTTCTCCATTTACGGAAGTTTTTGTCAATTTTCGAAGAATTTCCTTCAGTTATCAGAAAATGTTGCAAAATATTTTTCTTAAGTTTTACAATTATTTTTTTATAAAACTGATCGGAAAATTTCTTTTCAATTTTTGGAAATTTTACTTTTACTTTTTGTAAAATGTTTCTTTTAATTTTCGGAACAATTTATTTCAATCTCGGAATCTTTTATAGAAAATTTTCGGGAAATTTCCTTCATTTGATGAATTTGTTAGTCAATTGTCAGGAATATTTCTTCAATTCTAAAAAAAAAATCCAGTAACTTTACAAAACATTTCTTCAGTTTTACTAATTCTTTCCATTCTATGTTAATTAGTTAATGATTTCTTAATTTTACCTCCCAAATGGATAAAAGGCATGCAGCAACAGAGCAAGGTAAAATGGGATATATGTTAATTTGAGGCCGTCGGTAAATGTTATATTTTACCCTCCCACCCCCCACGCTCCGGGCCGTATGAATGGTTTACTAAAGTGGCTGACAATACCTCCATGATCTGATGATATGCATGATGAGATGACAAAATGGACGCTTCAGTGGGTTCTTCATACAGATAATAACTTGAGTATTTATCTCAACAGAGTACGTACAAATAAAAGAATAAGAACATGTATGAACGGTAGACCTAACTGTCGGTTCCTGTGATTCGAGTATCTTCTCGTTCAATTATCTTTTATTGAGAGCCTATATACAGATATACAGATAGATGAGAGCCTAGATTATGTGCTTAATGTACGCAGTGGTAGCGTCATGGAAAGTCTTTCCGACATGGGGACAACATTCGTAAATATGTTACTAAGCATACATTTTCCCCCTATCAATCTCCGACAAAGAATGGGGCATTAGGCCGATAGGACAATGCGCCAAGTTTTGATCAAATTAAGTGAAGAGTATTTTGCTTGTACCAACAAATAACATCATATGCAGTTGAACTTCAGTTATCCCTTGTATAAAAGATGGGTAGCTCTTTCCAAAAAATATTCAAGAAAGAACATTTGGCTAATTCTTATCAAAATTTACCCCTCTAAATACCTAAAATCGCAGAGCTTTTAGGGCTTGAGTGGACCTCGAAATATCTGGGGGCCTGTAAGCTTTATTTCGTATTTCTTTAAATTTCGGGGAAAAGGACTATTTCAAGAAATTGATTTTGGAAGTATGGAAGCACTGTGTCGTTTGCACATACTGACATACACACATAACTGTTGTCAGCCGGTTACGAGGCTCCACGGGTGGTCAATATATGTCGCAAAATCAAAATTAACATGTCTCATTAACATGTCTCAAACTCTCAAACTTTCTGAACCCCCCGCCCCTTCCACCCAATGAATACGCCACTGTGGAGAGAGACTGTTTCCCTTCTACATGTTTTACCCACCACTCCAAATTTCTTTAAAAAAGGCTATGTTTAGATTCCAGGGAGTAAGCAATGTGCTAAATCTACAAACAGTAGTGGGGTGTGAGTCATTGTTTGGAAAGGCAAACCACAATCCGCACATTTTCGTAGCCAGACGGAGGAGGGGTACGGGAAGAAAAGGTGGGGGGGGAGGGGGAGGGGGGGGCCCATCAATACCCCCAAAACTATAATAAAGAAAAACCACCCTTTTCCTTAGACCACTTCCCCATTTGGTGAAATAAACAAATATTAAAGATCAGGTCCCCTGGTGGGGGGGGCTAGAGGACCAAACAATACCGCAAAAATGATGATAAAGAAAAATACCCCCTCCTTTAGACCCCTTCCCTATTTGGTGAAATAAACAAATCTCAAAGATTAGGTCCCCTAGGGAGAGGGAAGGAGGGGGCTAGGGGCCTCATCAATACCGCACAAAATGATAATAAAGAACAAATACTCCCTCCCTTAGACCCCTTCCCTGTTTGGTGAAATAAACAAATCTCAATTCACCCTAGTGAAAAATTCTGGCTATGCCAATGATTCCGCAATGGTCAGATGGTTGACTGGTTAATCAAAGGAGCATCCATTGTTATAAAATATTGAATAAAAAGTATCCCTTTTGATATACTGTTTTTCGGGCCACGCTTGAAATTCAGTGACACATGCTTTGGCATATGTCTTCACCAAATGTCGTTGAGAACAAATTTACAACGAGCGATAAACAAAATGCTAAATGGGTTTTTCAAATGCATTGATAGCGTGAACAGAGGATGGACTGGTGGAGTGGGCAGGGACGCAGATCTGTGTTGAAAGATGGATGAGCGTTTTTTTTTGGCGGGGGTGGGGGGGGGGTGGTGTGAAAGTGGATTCCCAGAAATTTCCTTAAAAAGCTGATCCAGGCTTAGTCACCGTTGGGGACGGCGATTTTTAATTTGTCGGGGAATAGTAAGAATGTAACGTCTTTTAATTTGTTTCCACTCCTAAGGGATTTTTCCAATGTAGACATCATCAGGGAGTAGTGAGTATCGGATATACATAGGGGCGCGTCGCGTGTTAATTTTACCGAAATGGGTGTTTTCAAGGGTTAATTCTCTACGTATACACAGATACAAGTTGGTTTAGTTTTTGATCCGGTGGCTCATCCACGGACGTCTGTTCGCACATGTCGAAGAAGCCACGGTGTATTTGTTCCTTAGTGCATTGGGATGTTGGGTCGAATCACCTGAGCCCCTGTAAGTCCTTCGAGTTTCAAAGTTTGCGAGCCAAATATTTGCTAAACCT